>PVIU01019830.1:15387-35562 GCA_004026605.1 Ondatra zibethicus
AAAAACAAAAAAAAAAAAAAAAAAAAGAAAAAAGAAAAAAGAAAAGAAAAAAAGAAATGCAAGTTGATAGGCTTTCCTCCTCTGAGGAGCTCTGAGGATGGAGCCCAGGTGTTTGAGTTATAGCAAGGGCTCTTGGGTGGTATAGACACTTGTTCAACCTTGTTTATAATTCTCTAGAAAAGAGCTTCTTAAACATTTTCCACTAGTGACCCCCTTTTTGCCTGAGAAAATTTCATGCAAAACCAGGATAGAGGTATATGAAATAGGTATACAAATAAATCATTTATTGATAATAAATCATAAAATTTAATTAAATACAATTCTTTGATGTAATGTTGTTATTAATATGCAAGAAAATTTGTAAGCTAATGAGATGGATATGCTTATATAATTTTAGATAAAGAATTAAATCTTACTGGATTACTTATACTATAGGACAGATAGCATCTTCTCTTTTTAAAGAGTTGATTGATATTTTGATTTCATAATAATCATTGCTGGGAATGATACTTTTCATAAACATAGTACAAAATGGCCAAAGTATACTTTTTTTGAGATAGGATCTCTCTTACCATGAGCAGTTATCAAGCTCCAAATGTCAGTGGTGCAGGGTAGAGAAACCCTGAATGGGAGGATGGGCAAGGGGCAACCTTGCTGCAGGTTCCATCATTGGCTGGAACATCTTGTAGGAAAGGGTGAGAGTCGATAAAAAAACTTCCGTGTATTCTAAAGCCTGAAGTAAAAATCAGCAATGTGTGGAGCACGATGTTCAGCCATGCATGCATTACTGCAGCAAGCCTTTCTAAAGGGAGGGTGGAGCTGCCTAACCTCACACTGCCCTCAGCTCTAAGACAATGATTAAATCCACTGGGAATTAGATGAGAACCTATTCCATTTGGTATTTCACAGCTCCATAAAAAGAGAGATTAATTTACAGACACCTCAAGGACTTTGTCTTCTTTTAGAAAATCACAAATACACTTAGGTATATTTAGCACTCAAGAAAGCATTCAGGACAGACAATTTCATTTGTTTCAGGATCTAGGGAGATGGTTCAGTGGGTAATGAAGACTTCAGTCTAGGTCCTATATAAAAATGATAAGCATCTAACCTCAGGACTTGAGGGTAGGTGGGGGATAGTAGGCAGAGATAGCAGATTTCCGGAAATTTGCTGCCCAGCCAGTCTGGAAGAATCAGTGAGAGAGAGAGACCATGTCTCAAAAATTAGATGGAGAGTAACTGAGGAAGACATCTTATCTTGACTTCTAGCCTCCACACATGAATATTTATGCATTCTTCCATTAATTTTTTGTTTGTGTCTTCTAAACTCATTTACATGCAACCCCTTCACCCTTTGTAAGACCTGTTTACTTCCTATCAAGTGTACACACTTGAGTAAGTCTACTGTGGCGCAAAAGAATAGAACAAGTTGTTTGAAAAGTGGATAGATGAAGCTGTCAGGCCAACCCCAGGAGAAAGGGGGCTAATTGACTAGCAGTTTGGGGAGGATTACAGAAGACCTTTTCCATTCAGGATGCTGGCTTTGCCTGAGGGTTGACATCCCTCCATTAGGATTTCATTGGCTAGCTTTGAGACTTTAATTTCAGAATATACATTGGAAATGTGTCTCAGTGATAGAGCACTTTCCGGGCATGCATAAGGCTCAGTATTGAAAAATTTCAGCTAGAGCAGGAATATTCTTGAGAACTGTATCTCAGTTCATTCCATAAATGTTTTCTGATCAGCTTTCTAAGTGCAGTAAAAGCAACAGGGCACTAAAACAGCTCTCATTACTTAAATGTAGAAGATGGATGAATGTGTGATCTGTTTGTGAGCAGTTACATTAACAGGCGTGTAGGCTGTATGTGATTGGCATTTTTAAACTTTTCTACTGTGGTGGAGAAGGTAGTCTAAAGAGTGCGGAAGAAAGACAGCCAAGTCCCAAGACATTTACCCAAAGAGTTTACCAGCTCCTCAAATGTTTAAGGGCAGGAGTGCCACACATCTACTAAATTATTGATGTCTTAGACATGCATTTGGAACCACATTAAACCAAGTCCTCTTGTTCTTCTTCTTCCCTGAACTATACTAAACGTTAACTTCTCATGGTTGTTGTAGGCTGTGTTAAGGGTGGAGTGAGGTATGAATTGCCTAGCATAAAATTCATTGTGTAACTTTTATAACCAAGTCCATCTGAGATAGTTTGAATGAGAAATGTTGCCCAGAGGCTCAGATATTTGAACACTTGGTCCACAGTTGGTGGCACTGTTTGTGGAGGCTATGGAACTGTAGGAAATGGATCCTTGAGGGAAGAAATATGGGAAATGGAGCCACAGGATTTGGTATTTGACCTGCTGGGTTCCAGTCTTGCTGTGGCTCAGTATTTCCTCACTGTACTCCCTTTCCTCTCTTTTGGAGTGGGAATGTGTATTTTGTGCCATTTTGTATGGGAAGGATGTAATTAGCATTTTGATTTTATAGGGGGTTACGGTTAAAAAATTGCCTTAAATCTCAGAGGAAACTTTTGACTTTTGAATAGTTTAGAGTCTGTACAAGACTATGGGCACTTTTGAAGTTGGACAACATGCATTTTGCACCTTGAAATGGCTATGGGTTTTGGGGGATCAGAAGAGGAAATGTGGTGTTTGGAATGAACAATGTCCTACAGGGGCTCAGGTTCTAATGAACACTTGATTCCCAGTCGGTGGCACTGTTTTTGAAGTTATGGAATCTTTAGGAGGTGAAGTCTTGCTGGAGGTAGTATGTCACAGGAGCTTATGCCTTTCAGAGTTTATAACCTTGCCCCACTTTCAGTTTATACTCTGCTTCACCTTTGTGACTGAAGGTGTGATCTCTTAGCTCCTTGCTTCAGCTGCTTGATGCCATGCCTCCCCCACCATTATGGACTCTTCCTTTAGAACTAGGAGCTAACGTATCTGTTTCCATAAATTGCTTTTGGTCCCAGTGTATTAGCACAGCAACAAAAAGGAGTGAATACACCATCACATGGTGGATGGTCATTTCTCTTCAGATGAAATTGTAAGCAAATGTTCCAGACAAGTAGACCCAACAATGTCACATTCAAATACAGCTCCATTAGTACCATAAGTAGTGCAAAAAGGACATCTGGGGACAGACATTCACTCAGGGAGCACCATTCAAGGCTCTGAATAGACTACTAGACTGTGTTTGAAAACAACAAGCACAGAGGGGGAAAAAAGCTCTCAGTCCATGCAGTGTATCTTGCTTTTACGCAAGTTGCTGCTTAAGGGGCACTACTAGCAAAAGAAACTGTGCATCTTGGGCAGCGCTTCAACTGTTGTGACTATCTTAGTCTCATAGTTGCTGTCATGGAATATACTGACGTAAAACATCTTAGTGGAGAAAAGGATTATTTTAGCTCTCAATTCTAGGTTATAGCTTGTCATGTAGGGGAAATTAAGGCAGGAACTTCAAATAACTAGTCCCATTCACAGTCAAGAGCAGAAAATGCATGCGCGCACACTTAGTATTCAGTTAGCTTACTCTATTCGTATACAGTCCGTAGCCTGAAACCAGGGAATAGTGCTGGCCACTTTCTGGCTGGGTCTTTCTGCATCAATGAAGGCAATTAATCCCTCATTGACTTGCCCGAAGGACAACTTGGTCTGTACAATCTCTCATTGTGACTCAAATAAACCTCACCATCACAATGGCCCTACACATTTAGTAAGGAAAAGAAGGGAGACTGTTATTTTGAGAGTCTTTGCTGAGGTAGCGCTCTGTTGGAAATCAAGGCACTCCCATTTCCAGCCTTACTGTCCACCCAGTCCCTGTTCAGTTCGTAAACTGGGAGGTATGAACTTGCAGAATGCCTTCTGAGTGAGTTTTTAAGGTTGGCATTCATGATTCCATTGGAAACCACCCCCACTTCCTCAATGAACTCAAGTACCCTTTTTTCTGGAGTTCAGAGCCTGGCCAGTTTCAGGCTGTTTTTATATTCAAGCTCTACAGTTAGGGAAAGCTCTTACCCTCACAGAGCAATTTCTTCTGTTTTCTGCAGAAATCAGCATTCCCAGGTTGTTCTAAGGGAGCTTACCTGTCACACACAGAGCTTATGACTCAGCAGCAGTGGCCAGAAACTCCTTACTCATAAGAGGAAAGGTTGCTTTGGATGATGATATAAATTGAATTCTATTGACCTCCAACCACACTCCACAAAAATGTTTCAATGCAGAATTAGTTAAAAGCTTTTTCACAGAAACTTTTCTTTCTTTCTTTTGACAGCTGTCACTATCCTGGAACTCACTATGTAGACCACTCTCTCCTCCCTCTCTGATTCCACTCCCTGGGTAATCTGCAGATCATAATGGCAGATCCAACTTTCCTCTGTCCTGTGCACTCTCACTCCCACCTCATCTTAACACAGCCCCAGGCTTTGCGTCCGCCCCTAATACCTAGAAATGCATACTGAGCTGGGCGGTGGTGGTGCACACCTTTAATCCCTGCACTCAGAAGGCAGAGGCAGGGGCTGGAGAGATGGCTCAGTGGTTAAAAGCATTGCCTGCTCTTCCAAAGGTCCTGAGTTCAATTCCCAGCAACCACATGGTGGCTCACAACCATCTGTGATGAGGTCTGGTGCCCTCTTCTGGCCTGCAGAATACATACATAAATAAATAAATATAAAAAAAGAAGGCAGAGGCAGGTGTATCTCTGTGAGTTCGAGGCCAGCATGGTCTACAAGAGCTAGAGTCAGGACAGCGAGGACTGTTACACAGAGAAACTCTGTTTCGAAAAACAAACAAACAAAAAAGGAAATACATACTGGTAGTCATACCTGTCAGGAACTCAGAAGCACTCTCCACCAGGTGACTCAGACCCACTACATTCTCCTAAGATCCAGAAAAGCAACAGAAACCAAGGAATGGAAAACTCACCCATAAGATGAGAACAAATACCAATACCTAGAATTATAATCATCCAAAACTCAATTGCTGAGATGCCAGTATAAAACACAGTCAATAACAGTTAGGACACCACATCTCCATTAGAGCCCAGCAACCCTACCACAGTAGGACCTGAGAAATGAAATATAGCTGAAGCACAAGACAAGGACTTCAAAATAAATAATATAAATATGATCAAGGACATTAAAGAGGATATGAATAAACTTGTAAATGAAATCAATGAGAACACAAACAGTGGAATAAAATGAAAGAGACTTTTTGAGTCATAAAGTGTGTCTGCAGCGCGCGTTCCAGGACAGGCTCCAAAGCTACACCGAGAAACCTTGTCTTGAAAAACCAGTCAATCAGACAAACAAAAAACCTGAAAACACCAATAACAAAAAAGATATGAAAGTGGAAATAGAATAAATAAAGAAAACCCATGCCAAGGAAAAACTGAAAGTAAAAGTTTGGAAAGGTCAGAGGCAAAGCCTCACCAACACAATATAGGAGATGGAAGAGAGACTCTCTGACATTTAAGAAAAGATAGAAGAAATGGGTACCTCAAAGAAAATGTTTCCTAGAAACACAACCTTAATATCAAGAACAAACATCACCTTGGGGTAAAAGGATGGAAAAAGATATTTCAAGCAAATGGACCCAAGAAGGAAAAAGCTAGAGTAGCCATTTTAGTATTTGACAAAACAGACTTAAAGCCAAAACTAATTAGAAGACATAGGGAAGGATGCTACATACTCATCAAAGGAAAAATCAACTAAGAGAATATTGAAATTCTTCACATCCATCCACCAAACACAAGGGCACCTAAGTTCTTAAAAGACACAGCACTACAGGTAAAATCATGTATTGACCCTTTAAACAGTGATAGTGGGAGATTTCAATACCCTACTCTCACCAATAGACAGGTCATCCAGACAAAAACTAAACAGAGAAATGCTGGAGCTGACATCATAAACCAAAGGGTTATAGCAGATATTTATAGAACATTTCACCCAAACATAAAAGAATAAACCTTATTCTCTGCACCTTATGGAACTTTCTCCAAAATTGACCACATACGTGGACACAGAGCAAATCTCAATAAATACAAGAAAATCAAAACAACATCCTAAATCCTAACTGACCACCACAGATTAAATCTGGACATCAACAACAGGAAGCTTACAAACTCGTGGAAACTGAATAACTCTCTACTGAATAAAAAATGAGTCACAGAAATCAAGAAAGAAATTAAAAACATGTTAGAATTGAATGAAAATGGAAGGACAACATACCCAAACTCATGGGACACAATGAAAGCGGTTCTTAGAGGTAATTTCATAGCACTAAGTGCCTTCATAAAAATATTAGAGAGTTCTTATATTGGTAACTTAATGGCATATATGAAAGCTCTAGAACAAAAAGAAGAAATAGCACCCTAAAAAAGTAAACAGCAAGAAATAACCAAACTCAGTATGAAAATCAATAAAATAGAAACAAACAAACAAGCAAACAATAAAATGAATCAAACAAAGAGTTGGTTCCTTGAGAAAAGCAATAAGAATGATAAAGACTTAGCCAAATTAACTAAAAGATGGAGAAAAAAATCAAATTAATAAAATGAGAGATGAAAGAAGGGACTAAAGATTCTGAGAAAATCCAGAGAATCTTAGGAACACATTTTCAATTTTTTTAAAAAAATCTGTATTCCACCAAATTAGACAACCTAATAGAAATAGATACATTTCTTGATATATATCATCTACCAAAATTAAATCAAGATCAGATAAGCAATTTTAAAAAGACCTATAACCCTTAGTGAAATAGAAACAGTAATTAGAAATTTCCCAACCTATTCCTAAGTATGCAAATGAGTGAGTTGTTGGGGGATTGTGTTAATTAAATAAAATTAACCCTGGGTCAGAAGGCTGAGTTAGCAACTAGTTGACAGAAAGTAATCATAAAGCATCCGAGGGCATCTAGAAGAGATAGAGAGACACACACTCTAAGAAGTAGGGAGGGATTTTGAGTGGCACTGCTTTTTTTTTTTTTTTGGCAGAGCAGCTAGGAGAGCAGGTTAGCTAGTTGCCATTCAACCTTTCTCAGCTAGCAGGTTTTTCATCCCAGCCTTTGAACCTTGAGTCTAATTTATAAATAGAACAATAGAGATTTAGTTAAAGCTACCTTTTGACAGAGCTGGTGCCTATGGGAACAGAATTCCCACCAGGCTCGGGCCTGCATTTCTAGAGAATCAGGCCAGTAACTGTGAAGTTGGAATTCCTAGCTGAAATAGCAGTAGATTAAGGTTATGTATTTGTTTTTGTATTATATTATATTATATTATATTATATTATATTATATTATATTATATTATATTATATTCCCTTAGAAGCCTGTTCATTTTCTAATGAGAGACAGAAAGGTAATGTATCTAAATGGATGGGGAGGAACTGGGAGGAGTAGAAGGAAGGGCAACTGTAATCTATTTTCAATAAAAGGAAAAATAATATCATGTTAGAGAATAAGAGTGCAGGGATCTCTGCAGTGCTAACAGGGACTTTATTCAATTATTATTGAAACTTATCAAAATTGTACCAAGTGTCAAACAAAATTCAATTGATGCATATTGAAAAGATATTGAACTTTTGAACAATATTTTATGTAATTTCCATTTTCCTTCTGAAACAAAATATACCCATAGTGTGTATAGTAAAATTTACTTAAAATATGTCTCCCAACCAAAAAAAAAAATCTCAGGGCCGGACAGATTCAATGCAGAATTCTACCAGATTTTCAAAGAATTAACACCAATAGTCCTTAAATTATTTCATAAAAAAGAAACAGAAGGAATATTGCCTAACTCTTTTTATGAGGTCATAATTACCTTGATAACTAAAGCACATTAAAAATCCAACAAAGAGAATTACAGACCAATTTCCCTTATGAACATATATGCAAAAATTCTCAGCAAAATACTTGCAAACCAAATAAAAGAACATATCAAAAAGATTATTCACCATGATCAAGGAGGCTTCATCCCAGAGATGCAGGGATAGTTCAACATATGTTAATTGATAAATATAATCCAGTGTATAAACAGTCTGAAAGACAAAACCATATGATCACCCCATTTGATGCTGAAAAAGCCTTTGACAAAATCCAACACCCATTCATGATAAAAGTCCTGGGGAGATAAGGGATACAAGGGACATACTTCAACATAATAAAGGCAATTTGCAGCAAGCCTATAGCTAACATCAAATTCAATGGAGAGGGGGCTGGAGAGATGGCTCAGAGGTTAAGAGCATTGCCTGCTCTTCCAAAGGTCCTGAGTTCAATTCCCAGCAACCACATAGTGGCTCACAACCATCTGTAATGGGGTCTGGTGCCCTCTTCTGGCCTGTAGGCATACACACAGACAGAATATTGTATACATAATAAATAAATATTTTAAAAAATTCAATGGAGAGAAACTCAAAGCAATTCCACTAAAATCAGGAGCAAGACAAGGCTATCTACTTTCTCCATGCCAATTCAAAGTCTTAGCTAAAGCAGTAAGACAACAAAAGGAGAACACGAGTATGCAAATTGAAAAGTAAGAAGTCAAAGTATCTTTGTCTTTAGGTGGTCTGATAGTGTATATAACTGACTCTAAAAACTCCAGTGAGGAACTCCTACAGCTGATAGATGCTTTCAGCAAAATAGCTGGATTCAAAATTAATTCACAGAAATCAGTAGTCTTCATATGGATTGAGAAAGAGATAAGGGAAGCAACACCTTTTACAATAGCCTCAAATAATATAAATATCTTGTGGTAACTATATCCAAGCAAAAGATAGGCTTGTATGATAAAAACTTCAAGTCCTCGAAGAAAGAGATTGAAGAAGATATCAGAAGATGGAAAGATTTCCCATGCTCATGGGTCAGTAAGATCAACATAGTGAAATGGCTGTTCTACCAGAAGCAATCTACAGATTCTATGTTAATCCCCACCAAAATTCCAACACAATTCTTTACTGAACTTGAAAGGACAATTTTCAGTTTCTTATGAAAACACACGCACAAAATCCAGGATAGCTAAAACAATCCTGAATAATAAAAGAACTGCTGGAGGTATGACCATCCCCAATCTCAAGTTGGATCACAGATCAATATTAATAAAAAACCATATAGAATAGTAATAAAAGTAGCACAAAAATAGGTGGCATGTTGATACATGGAACAGAATTGAAGACCCAGACATAAGTTGACGTACCTATGGATACCTGATTTTTGATAAAGAAACCAAAAATAGACACTTAAAAAAAGATAGCATCTTCAACAACTGGTGCTGGTCGAGATGAGTTGTTGCATAAAAAAGAATGCAAATAGATCCGTATTAATCACCCTGCACAAAACTCAAGTCCAAGTGGATCAAAGACCTCAAAATAAAACCAGATGTACTGAACTTGATAGACGAGAAAATAGGGAATAGCCTTGAATGTATTGGCACAGGAGAAGACTTCCTGAACAAAACACCAATAGCACAGACACTCAGATCAACAATTAATAAATGGACCTTGTGAAACTGAAAAACATCTGTGAGACAAAGGACACCGTCATTTGACTAATGCAGCGGGCTACAGAATATGAAAAGTTTTGGCCAACTACCTATCTAACAGAGGGATAATATCTAAAAATATATAAAAAACTAAATATCAAGGAAACAAATAACACAACTAAAAGTGGGGTACAGATTTAAAGAGACAGAGAAAGAGAGGGGGCTCTCAAAAATGGAAATAAAACTGGATGAGAAATACTTAAAGAAATGTTCAACATCTTTAGTCATCAGGGAAATGCAAATGAAAACTGGTTTGAGATTTCATCTTACACCAGTCAGGATGGTTAAGATCAATTAAAAAAAATGACGACTCATATTGGCAAGGATATGGGGTAAGAGGAACACTCATTCATTGCTGGTGGATGTGCAAATTTTACAGCCACTGTGGAAATCAGTGTGATTGTGCCTCAGGAGGATGGGAATCTGTCTACCTCAAGATCCTCTTGGGAATACAGCCAAATGTCACTTCATCCAATCACAAAGACACTTGCTCAAATATGTTTATTGCTGCTGTATTTATAATAGCCAGAAATTGGAAGCAGTGTTTTATCAATGGATAAATAAAGAAAATATGCTATATTTACATAATGGTGTATTATTCAGTCGTAAAAAAAAACCATGAAATTTGCAGGTAAAAGGATGGAGCTAGGAAAAAATAATTCTGACTGAGATAACCCATATCCCAAAAGACAAATATAGTATGTATTTGCTTTTATATGGATATTAGCAGTTAGGTCTTTGATAAGCAGGCTACAATATTTATAACCATAGAGATTAGGTATAGAGTAAGGGACTAAGGATGAGGGCAGGATCTCCTTAGGAAGGGGAATTAGAATAGATAGTAATAGATGGATACAGGTCCAAGGGTGACTAGGGCAGGAGGATCAAATGAGAAGGCAGAGAAAAAAGGGGACATAGGGAATAAGGGGAGGGACAACTAAAACTAAGGGCCACTTGGATAGTCATATGGAAACCCAATATAGTAGAAGCTGCCTAAAATATATACACACATATGAAGGAGATCTAAATGCAATCACCAAATAATGGGGGAGATGGAGCCCCAAATAAACCTCTCTCATCACTAAATAAAACCTCCAGTACAAGGAACAGGTTATATAACTGAGTTGTTGACCAAAAGGTCAATATGAGAACCTCCAAACAACCTAGACTATTGCCAAGGCTATTGGTTGCTCTCCACAAACTTACGGTAAAGCTGTAATGCTGCTGACACCTATATAGCTTATTTAAAATGGAAAAGTCAAACTGGTACCTACATAGAACCTTCACCCCTACTGACAAATGTTCATGATACTGAAAGGTACTCTGTACCAAAGGAGAAAGCTAAATACCAACTCAGGTATAAATCTTTTGATACACAATGGTGACCTGCTTGCAGGATACAATGGTGCAATAGTGGCACAAAGTTTGTGGGAATAACCAACCAATATCTGATTGGATTTAAGACCCACTCCATAATATGGAACCCGTGCCTGGCTCTGACTGGGTGGCCAGGAACCTGAGACTAGATAGACCAGGAACATAGGGAAAACCAAATACTACTTTCTGCTAAAGAAACATAGCACTAAAATGACTCCTAATGCTATTCTGCCATATTCATAGATCAGTGTCTTGTTCAGCCATCATCAGAGAAGCTACCTCCTATATTAGATGGGAACACATACATAGAGTCACAGCTGGATGATGTTCACAGTAAGAGACCTTGCAACACTAAATGGGATGTCTTCATCAATACCCTCCTCCCAGGGCTCAGGGAACCCTGCAGAGGAGGAGGCGTAAAGATTGTAAGAGCCAGAGGGCATGGAGGGCACCAAGGAAACAAGGCCTTCTAGACAGAACAGGACTGACACGGTTATGTAATAACAGAGACTGTGGCAGCATGCGCAAGTCGAAGTCAGATGGGGTCCCAGTGCTGAAAGTGGAAATAGACACAGGCCCCCATCCCCGAACCTAGAAGCTATCGACAACCACTTGCAAAGGAAAAATTAGCTTTCTCCAATAGAGTCTCACTGGTTAGGCAAACTGTGGTGGTTTGAACAAGAATGGCCCCCAAATGCTTATCTATTTCGTATATTTGAATGCTGAGCCACAGTGGAGTGGGACTCTTTCAAAGGATTAAAACAATTAGAAAATGTGACCTGGTTAGAGGAAGTGTGTCACTGGTGGTTAGCTTTGAGCTCAGTCTCCTGTCTCTTCTCTCTCTCTCTCTCTCTCTCTCTCTCTCTCTCTCTCTCTCTCTCTCTCTCTCTCTCTCTCTCTCTCTCTCTCTCTCTCTCTCTCCTCTCCCTCTTCCTCCCCACCTCTCCGCCTGTGGATCGGGATGTAACTCTCAGCTACCGCTGCAGCTCCCTGTCTGCCTGTGTGCCACTATGTTCCCCACCATGATGATAATGAACCAAGTCTCTGAAAGTATAAACAAGCCCCTAATTAAATGCTTTCTTTTGTAAGAGTTGCCTTGGTCATGGTGTCTCATCACATCATGACAGTAATAGAACACTAAGACACAAACCACACTGACGCGCAGGCCCCATGCCCAGCAGTAGATGATGACTAACAGCAAGCAAATTGAACGGTATTTTTGAAGTATTTTTTTTTTTTTGGTCTCACAATGCTTTATCTGGGCTATTTTTTTTTAAAACCTTACAGATCTTTTGCTTATATATTATAGTTTCTGATTTTGTTTTTATGGGATTTCTGTGTGTGTGAGTGTGTCTTTATATTTGTATGTGCCTCTTGTACTTTTTCTTTGTCTCTTTTTTCTGTTGTTTTGCCCTATTCTAGTTTGTTTGTTTTTCTTTTATCTTATTTTTATATTATTATTATTATTAATTTGTTTTAGAAGCCTATTCATATTGTATTGAGAGGGAGAAAGAAATTGTGTGGAGTAGGGGAGGGAGGAGGCTTTGGGAGGAGCTGGGGGAGGGGAAACCAAAATCATAATATAGCGTATGAAAAAAATCTATTTTCAATAAAAAGTTAAAAATGGATTTTTCCATAAAAGGCAAAATCTGACTTTCCTGGAGCACAATTGAAATTCTTTGCTTCATAAATATGATGATAACATTTCTGAAGGAGGCTTCCAGTTAGAAAGAAGAGAAGGAACTAAAAATAAACCCCACCCTCAGCTTCTTCTCTGTGCTTTGGCAGTCCTTGGCTGTCCTAACTGAAATGAATTCCCACTCTGAGCAGCACTGGAGTACAATAGAAGTGGTTGAATGAAGCTGAGCATGTGATACCATAAAGATTTTTTTCCTTGACTATAAATGAAGATTAAGCAACATAAAACTCCACAAATAATAAAATAAAAAGCAACTAAAAATGATCACCAATGAGGAATAAATGCCATCTATGGCAGATGACCACAATACGCAATGTTTTTTAAGGGTCATCTGTGATGTTACTGTTGCTTTCCACTTAACTAGATCTAGGGTCTGTGAGGATATTTCCTGAAAAGATTGAATGAAGAGAGAAGAGTTTTTTTTTTTCCCCACAGTGGGCAGTACAGTAGAGAGGCCCAGGTATAAGGGGGCTGAGGGAAAATCGGGGCTGCTTTGCTTGTCCCCCATTCACTCCTTGTTGGTGGGTACATGTTTGTTGTTATTGTTGTCGCTGCTGCTGCTGCTGCCATCTTTCACCGACATCGTGGGATCTTGGGATAATGTTAGAAGTAAAGGTGGAGACATAGTTTTCTGAAATCTTTGCTTTGGCAGGTTATGTATGGATTATACAGTTTTATAAAGGTCTTATCCTTTATATAAAAATTCTTTATATTATAAAAAGTATTGTAAAGGTATTATAAAGGCAGATCATCATATAAATAAAATGAGGGATATGATTAACAAGTTACAGACACTATTTGCTTTTAAATTACAGTTTTTAGTTTTATTATTACCATTATTTGATGCAGAGTATGTATGCATGTGTTTATGTGTGTGGACCTGTGTGTGCATGTGTGTGTGTCGAGGTCAGAGGTCGACATTAGATATCTTCCTCAGTTACTCCACTTTTTGAGACACAGTTTCTGCCTGTATTTCAGGTCCCATATTCAATTTTAGATAATACTAATTCTCTGCAATTGCTTATGATCCATGCTATAAAATCAAGACATTAGTCATTTTATATTTGTTTCCATATTCCCTTGTGGTTCTCTTCATAAGCATACTGCTTTCATGCTGTGTTGGTTTATGAAACAGTTGTTTAAAATTTCTATTGAAGTACATTCTTTGTATCTTGCCTGTTGGGTGGTTACGGATTCTCCATCCCTAAGCCTTTAGTTCTCTGTCCTCTTATAAGTCTCAAGTTCATCTTAGAGTGGACTCATCAAGAGTACTCATGGGCCTGTGTCACTGAGCTTCTTATTGGTGAACAGCTCTCTGCCACTTCTTGGCTCAAATATCATCTTGAAAGGATGTCACATTCTCTCCTGTAGAATGTCCCAGTCATTCTTGCATTATCAGCTGACTGTCATTGTCACTGAAGAAATGCAGTAACTTTCCTCCTATTTTGTTGAGTGTTTGCTTTTTCTTACTGAAGTATGTTTTTTTAAGCATTGATTTTTTTCTGTTTGGTGTGTGTATGTGTGCATATTTATGTGTATGCGTGTGTTTGTGTGCATGCTCATGTTTGCATGCACATCTTCATATGTGCATGTGTGTGTATGTGTATAGGTATGTGTGGCAATGCAATATTGTGAAAATATCTCTTACATTCTAGGAGACTGGAACTTTTGCTGGACCTCATAGCCAAAGTTAATAGTACAACTTGAGGTCTCTTAAGATTTCTCTCCTACTGTGTACTCAGCCTGTTTAACCTGCTTTTAGGAGACCAATGTAGCAATCAACTGTAGTATTTGCTTTGGATTTTCCATACAATCAACTTTTACAACTCAAGCTAATGTATAGCTGTAATCTTAAGATAGTACTCTTTCATGCCTACCACCAAGAATAATGCATATGTATCATTTGTTGAAAGCTGTAAATACAGAGGTTGAAGGCAATCTTCTAAAATGAATATCCACTATAAACTTTGAACACTATATTTGGCTATTTCTTGAGAAACAATAATATACATAGTACTGTTGTCTGGGTCAGTTAGAGTCATTGACTAAGTCCCTTGTAAAACTCTGTGAAAGATTTATGTAAATTATCACTCATTTCTTCCAATGTGATGCTTTCTGTGCTGTTCAATAGACAGAGCAAAGCCCTTTGTTATGGACAAACACAAACATACAGGCTCACACACAGGGACAGACACCAACACAGATAGTGATTCACAGAACAACTCTCAGGCAGGCACAGATTCAGGCTCCTACAACAGACAGACAACAGATGGAAGACACAGGGAGCATAAAGTAGCGAATTCAAATCCGGGCTCAGTTAAATGACTCCAAGGTGAAGTGCATTTATTTACTTGTTTCATGTGACACTGGTGGATCATTGAAGTCTTGGAGTTAATCGCTAATACATTTAATCCACACAAGTGTTTGTGTGCATGTGAAAGGTGTGTCAACCTTGGGTGTCATTCTTCATGTGACATCTAGTTTTTTTAATTAAAATTGAAAGTATTTATGTTTTTTCATTTCTCTTTTTTGTTAGTGTTTTCTCATTATTTTTTTCTTGCCACCCTTTTATTTTTGAAACAGGATCTCTCACTGTGACCTGGTTCTTGCCAATTAGACTGGCTGTCTTGGCCGGTGAGTTCTAGGGATCTACCTGCCTCTACCTCACCAGCACTAAGATTGTAAGGCTATGGCATTATGCCTGGCTTTTGGGGAGGTTATTAATTTTACAATTTCATAAGTGTATACAATTTATTTTGATCCTATTCACCATTTTTACTCTCTTTGATCTTTTTATCAGTCCTACTTATCCCCTTCTTCTTCCAAATTAGTACCCCTTCTATTCTCATGTCTTTTTGTGTGTATAGATCTTGTGCAGGTGCCGAAAGCTGCTGTGAATTCATGATTGCATTGTCCATTTCGTATACAAAGACAGAGTTTTACCATTCTCATCTCCATCCTTGGGTTCTTACATTCTTTTAGCCTTTCTTCCATGTTGTTTTTTGAGCCTTGGGCAAGGGTGATATAATGTCCCAGTCAGGATTGGGTGTTCAACATTTATTGTCAGCACTTTAACCAGATATGAGTCTCTGTATTAACTTTGCCTATTACAAATAGAAGCTTCTCCCATCTAGACCTAGAGTAGCACCAATCTACGGATATAAGCATAAATATTTAGAAGACAGTTTGATATCATGCCTATTTATCAAAACAATAGCAGTAAGTTTAACCCTAAGGATTATGACCCTTAGAGACATGGGATTTTGGCCAGATTATAGAACCAGTCATGAATTTCCTCTTTTGGAATGGACCTCAAATACAGCCAGAAAGTTATTTGCTACCCCCATAACACCCTTGCCACTATTACATTAATGGGCACATTTAGTCTGTCAGGTCAGTTTTGTAGCATACAGGATGTACTGCTAGGTAAAACTATTGATGACTTTTCTTTCCTAGTGTCCTGTATAACACTTGTCCAAAATGATCAAACCTAGCCTGGAGAGAGGAGCTTCTAACTCAGTTTCAGCATGATTTCTCTGTGTCCTGTAACCAGAGTTTGTGCTGTTTTTTTACAATAGAGTATTACCATCTAGTTATGGTAGGCAACCAAGGGCAGTGTCCATAGCTTGCATAGTTTTTTAGGGGTCATATGGGGGACTTTCTGACTAGCTATTTCTTGGCCAGTGTCACATACCTGGCACTGGGATGCTCCTTTAATAACCCATGGCTTGGGAACAGCATTATCTGTTCATGCAGGATACTCTACTAAAACTATTATAAAACTTTTATTTAAAGTTTAGCCCTATCCTTAAAGTTATAATGAAGCAAGTCCTTGGGAATTTTATTATGATTACTACTGTTGTTGTTATTATTATTAAGTTTTTATTATTGTGTATGATTGTTTTGACTGCTTGTGTATCTGTACACCATGTACATACTTAGTACCTGCAGAGACAAGAAGAGGGCAACAGGTTCCCTAGTTCTGGAAGTTCAGATGGTTGTGAGCCACATGTGGGTGCTGGGAATCAAACTTGGATCTTCTGAAAGACTAGTCAGTGCTTTTAACCACTAAGCTGTCTTTCTAGTCCCACTCCTATAGCATTTTAAAGGAAAAATCTGGGCTGGAGAGAAATGGCTCAGAGGTTAAGAGCACTCTGGAAAGAGGTCCTGAGTTCAATTCCCAGCAACCTCATGGTGGCTCACAACCATCTGTAATATCATCTGGTGCCCTTTTCTGGCCTGCAGAGATACATGGAGGCAAAGCACTGTATAAAGAATTAATAAATAAATCTTAAAAACGAGGAAAACCCACTGTGGTTTCTCCCAATTCCACAGAAGTTTATGTAACTTGGAAACATGCCATTTGCTTTTTGTAGAAAAGCCTGATAATATTAAGAAACCTATAGAATGGTCACCACAGATTTTCCACTTATTGATGGTTCCATTCTTAAACCAGTATTTTATGTTTTGGTGGTATGATTACAATTGCCATTTTATGTATGGGTAAACTGAGGCGGGTTAAGTAATTCAAGCTTAGGCAGACTTAAAAGTAGCTCCAACGTTCATTTTGTTAAACTCTAGGTTGTAAAAATGAATATGTATGTTATTTTATTTATTTACTTATTTGTCTGCTTATTTATTTATTTACTGATTGATTGGTTTTTTTCAAGGCAGGATTTCTCTGTGTAATCCTGGATGTACTGGAAGTCACTTTGTAGACCAGGCTGGCCTCGAACTCATAGAGACCTACCTGCCTCTCTGCCCCCCGAGTGCTAGGGTTAAAAGCATGCACCACCACTGCCTGGTATCTGTTATTCTATATATGTTCAATAACATTAGACAGGCTTTTAAGATGACTCATGGTTACCATGTTCTAATGATACTCATACATGAATTTGTATAATTCACTCCTGCTTCTCATCCTGAATGTGGGTTGACTTGGTGCTCTGCTTCTTTTATTTGGAACCTGATAGCATACCATCAGGTGATTACTTTATAAAAGATTGCAACATTCATCTTGCTAACAAACTTTATTTCTATGTCTGACTTTGAAACTCAGTCTTAATTGCCTGCCATCTGGACATTTGACTTGTTCTAAGCAGCACATTTCTAATATGGCTTCCTACAACTTGAGGTTGGCAAGTTGGTTTTTTTTTCTACGTGGGCTCTCCATGCAAATGCTTTCACAACACACAACATGGTAGTTTTCTGCCCTTTGAGTCAGCATTGGGGGTTCAGTAGGAAACCTAGCCTCACTAACAACTCTGTAATATCAGAAGTAGATGCCTCCCTAGTTTAAGTCTTCATGTAGAGTTACAGATCCAAGGTTGGTACTTTGAGCGATACTGAAAGCTTGTTGCTTTAAGGCAGTGGTTCCCAACCAGTGAGTCATAACCCCTTTGGCAAACCTCTATCTCCAAAAATATTTACATTACAATTCATAATAGTAGCAAAATTACAGTTATGAAGTAGCAATTAAAATAATTTTATGGCTGAGGGGTCATCATCACAACAAGGAACCATATTCAAGGGTCTCAGCATTAGGAAGGTGGAGAAGCACTGCTTTAAGGTTTGCAGGTCATTTGTTGTAGAGTACTAGCTAACAGATGTATTTAATCCAACTTTCTTTTCGATCCTACTTTCATTTCTGGAATACTGCAGTACAAATAACATCCATACGTAGCTGCTTCAAATGGCAATTGCTTGTTATTATTTCTCAAGGTTTCTGCTGGCTGGGAATTCAGCAGTTGCTCAATGTGGCAGTTGTGACTTAGCGTTGTTGGCGAGATAGCAGAATAATGTAACATGAGATAATGGTCATCTGAAGCCTTGCTGAGTAATCTGTCCCCGTCTTGGCTCTTTCACAGCTTGGTGTTGGCAGGTTGATTTCTTCCTGTGTGAGCTTTCCGTGTGAATGCTTGAGTAGCCTCATAACATGGTGGTGGGCTGTCCTCTGAGCCAGCTTTAGGGACAGGACATGAATTTATATTCCTGGCTTACATTTGCCATCTTTAAGTAAAATTTAAGTCATATTTACAAAATAGTCTTAGGCTGAGTCCATATAATTTTCTTTAATCAGTAAAAATTTTGCTGCAACACATATTTTGGACGTAAAACAGACAGAACAATCTAAAAGATGATTTTTCAGAGTGTGTGCCTTATGTGGTAGGCCTATTCAATACTTATTAGCCTCCTTGCTGTGTTTGTGACGTTCATAGAGAAAATGTTGCCAGCAGTTGGAACAAGAAGCACCAGGTGTGTATTACAAGAGCTCTCTCCTCCCGTATTTCTTTTTAGAAGTAAGATCAGGTAGGAAGTCAAACCAGAGAGGTATTGCACATCTGGTAAAATAAAAAGAACAACACTACAGCTGTACTCTCATGTAATTGTGTTTTCTCCTGGGGATTCTAGGGTTTCCCCAAGTACTTTAATAATTTTTATCATTGTCTTGTTCTGCATACATCCTTTTTTTTGTAACGTCTTTGATGAGAAATAAAAACAATTAGTAGGCCAGCCAGATAAACACTTCTAAGAGGAAACTCTATGAATTCCAGGCAAGTAGTTATTATGCAGAGATCCAGCACATTTTTGACAATGTGTGGTTTATCTTTACAAAGACACCATCAGTCCCAAATTGGACAGCTCTTCCTAGCTTTTCAAGATTTTGTTACTAGCAGAGAGGTGACCACTTGCTGTCTGAATAGCAAAACCTCCAGAGTGATGGTTGCTTCTACTGAGCCCAATTCAACCCCGAAGATGGTGGTGCTATCTCTTTAGGGAACACAGATCACAGGCCTGTCTTTGAAAAGCTGGAATGTAAATATTTCAGAAATAAGATAGTGGATGAGTCTCTTGGAAAAAAAAAACCCATCAGTGAATCCTGAAAAGGCTGCTTGCTCGTTTTTTCCTCCCAGGACCTGGAAGCTTGCGTAACTGAATTGTAGCACCTGGGCCACTGAAAATATAGGGTATATAATTTTGAATTTTCATTTTAAAAACAGACACAGTGGTTGGGGAGATAGCTAAGTTAATAAAGTGTTATCTGTGCAAGCATGGGTACCTGAGTTTGACCCCCCAGGACCCATATAAAACACAGGGCACAGTGGTATGCGCCAGTAATCCGAGTGCTGGCAAGGCAGAGATAGGAGGATCTTGGAGCTTGTTATCCAGTCTGTCTAGAGTAATTGATGAGCTTCTGGCTCAGTGAAAGACCTTGTTTTTAAAAATGAGGAAAACATCTAATGTCTACCTCTGGCCTCTATATGAGTATGAAAACTCATGCATATGCACTTGCACATGTGCACACACATACAAGAACACATACATATAACACACACAGATACACACAAACACAGAAAAATGTATTACTCATTTTTTTTCCATACATTGTTTTGTTTTATTTTTTCCATTCAAGAACATAATTAAAGATAAAAAAAAAATTTTTTTTTTCCTTTCTTCCCCTTCTCCCGGTCCCCTCCCACTACCCCCCACCCCTCCTACCTCCCCCTTCTTCCTTGAAAGAGGGCATGGTGCCCTGCCCTGTTGGAAGTCCAAGGCCCACCCCCATCCCTCCT
>PVIU01019831.1:0-35460 GCA_004026605.1 Ondatra zibethicus
GGCCAGGAGGGATGGGGGTGGGCCTTGGACTTCCAACAGGGCAGGGCACCATGCCCTCTTTCAAGGAAGAAGGGGGAGGGAGGAGGGGTGGGGGGGTAGTGGGAGGGGACCGGGAGAAGGGGAAGAAAGGAAAAAAAATTTTATTTCTTTAATTATGTTCTTGAATGGAAAAAATAAAACAAAACAATGTATGGAAAAAGTAAATAAATAAATAAATATTAAGAAGAAAAAAAAAAGAAAACACTGACTCCAGGAAACTTAATATTCAAATTACAATATTTTTCACACAACAAGATTTTGTCTTTTCTTAAAATTCAGTAAGTGAAAAAATAAAATGAATATTTCATATTGTGCCATAGAACTGTAAATCGATGAGCCTTTTCTCAAGGGTAATTTAAAAATTTTCCAAATGTACACATTTACTTTGGCAGAATTACACTATTGCTTTATAAACTCTTTCAGGAATCTATAATGAATAAAAACTTGACATATGCAAAAAGTTTACATGGAAATATGTGTCACAATATTAGTTATATTTTTAAAATAATCCACTTTGGTATATGTTCATAGGTAGAAGTTGGATCTTCTACTGGAAAAATCTTCTACTTGGAGAGTGCATTAAACATCGGAGTCTTGAGGTAGACTTTACAGTAATACCACAACACAGCCATATTCCAAAGGAAGTACTTTAGGCTTAGAGAGACAGTGCAATGGGTAGAGTGTGTGCTCTGCAAGTATTAGGATGTAAGTTTAACCTTTCAGTATCTGCTTTCAAAAGACAGGTATGGTGGCGCACTCTTATAATACCAGCACTCAGGATATGGATTTCTGGGCTCACTAGCCAGCCAATAGCGATTTCAAGGCTAAAGAGAAGTGTCCCAGAAGACAAGGGCATGGCATGTGAAAAACAAACAGAGATCAATCTCTAGTGTATACATATGTAAATTTGTACACACATGTAGAAGCATACACACATACGATCACAAAAGAAAGGAAAATTTCTTAATTGATAAAAAGTAATCAATTTCAGGCAGGTAAATTTTTTTATTTATTTTGACTACTTTTCTTTGTCTTCTAAGATATTTACAGTGACAGTGTGTCGTTCTTCAACCAGGATGCAGAAAGCAGGAGAGCACTCTGTCAAGCAATAATAAAAGAGCAAGAGCAAGGCATTCTTATTTTCCTCTCTTAATAGACAATACAGAAGCTAAAAGCCATGTCCAGCAGATGCTACCTTAGTGGTGGTTCATAGTGCTTCCTGAGGCAGAGAAGATGATATTATTATCATGCTATAGTTGGGATTTTGAGGAGTAAGAAGATAATATTTCTTTATTGATGAGAGGTAATTTTCAATATACATATATAGTTGAATAGCTTTAAAACAAACACTACATTGTGGACCTTGATAAGGTTATTTGTAAAACAATGTTCTCAGATGGTGTTCACTGCCTTTTGCATTCTGCTCAGAGTATTCACTTTTCTGAGGGCTAAGGAAGTACTCAGATAGAAACAAGGAGAATGCCCTATTTAGTGGCAGAGTCTGCATTTTCACTTATTTAAATATAGAAAAACTGGCATGCTATCATAAATAATTTTTAAAGTAAATTAAATTCTTATGACTGAGAACTGGGACCCTATCACTTCTCTCTCTCTCTCTCTCTCTCTCTCTCTCTCTTTCTGTATATATTGTGTTCTCAACTGGACAGACCATACCAAATAAAGGACAGTTATCGTCTAACACTGGTTTAGAAACACCATTGTCACCATTGTGGAAAGGGCTTTTCACCCTGCTCCTCCAAGCATACTAAATCTTTTACCCTCTGTGGTGGTTTGAAAGAAGGTAGCACTATTAGTAGGTAGGGCTTTGTTGGAATAGGTGCGGCCTTGGAGGAAGTGAGTCACTGTGGAGGTGGGCTTTGAGTTCTCATATATGCTCAAACCACGTCCAGTGAGATAGACCGCTTCTTGTTGCCTGTGAAAGATGCAGAACTCTCAGCCACCTCTCCAGCACCATGTCTGCCTGTCTGCCTGCACTCCACCATGTCCCGCCATGATCACAACTGATTAACCTCTGAACTGTTTTTTCTTCCTAACGCAGAGAAAATAAATGCCCAGCCGAGCTTACTTTGCATTTGTGTAGTGCGACCATGTGACTTGACAAGTACTGGGAGAAAAGCACCACAGTGGCGTGCAAAGTAGAGGGAAACTGAGCGGTGGTGCACGCCATCTTAATGCTGTAAGATTGAACACCCTTCTCTTTTTCCAAAGCCACACAGTTTTAAAGTGATGTCTGTCTGATTTAATGTGTGTAAACCAAAAGATCACCCCCCTCAAACATTTCTCATTTGAAAGCACTATCTGGGTGGCAGAAACTATGACATCAATTACAGAAATGTTACTGACAACAAAAACATTCAACTCACTAACAAAGGTCAGCAGTAAATCTCTCTAAAATATGTACAGCTCATGAAAGTAATGGGTCGACAACTGTGAGGGAAACAGATGTTCATAAAGCTAGCATTAACCACGAAGACGCTGTAAAGTAAATGAAGATGAAATTAATTTGACAACTTAATTCTAATGCTAAATTAACAGAAAAAACTCCGACTCATATAAGTTGCATTGCAATCAAAGACCTGCTGCAGTGGGCTATGGGTCTAGAAAGTCTGTGGAGGGCTTGGTGCGTGGAGCCTTTTGAATCCACCACAAACTTTTACTTAAGCTATCTCTTATGGAAAGTGAGCTTGTATTCTCAGTCTATGTGTGTAGGAGACATAACAAGATGGGCGTTTGGTCGGTTTCCTTTCTTCCTCACTTGGAAATGGGAGAATATTGTCTTAACTAAATTGAGTTTTATCAAAGCATCCACAGAAAAGGGGGGAAATACTGGGTCCATTAGCAACTATTATTCCCAAATACCAAGATTAGGGATACAAAGAGGAGCCAATATGGGACTTCCCAGAGCACCTAGAGCTGTGTCAGAACAGGTGTGAACAGTCATCCAAGTCTCATCAACAAGAGCCTGTTGACAGCTGAGGGCAGGCTCTCTGCATTTTGTTTCATCAAACAAAAGGGTGCTTCAGAGGGTCACTTCTGGGGCAGAGCAGCCAACGCTACTTTACATGTCCACACACAAAGCCTGACCCTGAAGAGAGGTATTTCCAATTATGCTCCAGGGTGTGAAGGAAATCCTTAGGGTCTGAAGTGTGCATGTGCCCACCACTCCTGCAGTAGAGTTTGGGTGGCCTCGCTGTGTTCCCAGCTGCCTGCTGTTGGCTGCAGACTCTGATGAAGGCCATAGGGGCAATGCTGGCCTTAAATCTTCATAAAATTAAGGCAGCTGTAATAGCTTGGTTTGCCCTGATTATATCATTGAAAGGAGGCAAAGAGGCTAGCAGAGGACTGGGGCATACAAGACCTGGGATCCCAGGGCAAGTTTCTGAGACAATTTTTCTTAATAAAATTAGACTAACACTTAAATAAAGTTTTCATTCTTCACTAAAACTAACTCTTGCTGAAATAGCAGGTTTATTTCGAGTCCTTACAATTCTGACATAACACACCAGACAGCTGAATGTGGCCAAATCAACCAGCAGATGTGAACCTGAACCGGGTGATTCTCTTCAACAAAAGCTAGGTCTGTGGGCATCCAATATTTCAACATTTTGGACCTGTTCAGTCTTTTATGTCTTCCCCCATGCATATTTTAAGCATATCGATGATCTCAGAAACTCTGAATAAAAGTACCAAGCTGTCAATTTTCACATGAAGATTTGAATCTGTATAACTTTTTTGGTGTTGTTTGTTTTTTGAGACAGCATTTCTCTGTAGCTTTGAAGCCTGTCCTGAAACTTTCTCTTGTAGACCAGGCTGGCCTCGAACTCACAGAGATCTGCCTGCCTCTGCCTCCCAAATGCTAGGATTAAAGGCATGTGCCACTACTGCCCAGCTGAGTCTGTATAAATTTAAGTTGGGTAATCAGCAAGATGTATCAGTTCAGTATCAAGAGGACACCACTACAAATGTTAAGGAAAAAAAAAAAAAAGGAATGTTTCTTGATCCTCAGGGAACCAACCTTAGAACTGAGGATATGACTCACTGTTAGAGCACTTACCTAGAATTCCCAAGGGTCCACACATACACACACACACACACACACACACACACACACACATTTTGGCTTTGAAAGTAGTATAGGTTCATTACAAATAATTTGGAGCACTTAAATATGCAGAGTAGAAAAATTAATATTCTCTACCACTTGCAGAAAATGACATTTTTTTAAAGTTATTTTTAAAAGTAAGGATGGTCCTGAATATTCTCATGTGCCCCCTCCCAAAGATCAATTCTTACTGATATCTTACATTAGTATGGTATATGAGGTATGATTACATAGCTAAGATTGTTACATTATTGTTAACTAAAGCCTCTGCCATATCCAAACTTTCATTTTTTACCTAATGAACATTTTCTGTTCCAAGATCTCATCCAAGAGTGTGTCTCACATTTAAAGATCTCCACAGGTACCTCGAGGATGGGGTGTTTTCTGTCTCTCCCAATCCTTCAGGTGCCTTAGTTTAAATGTTTTGAGATTTTTCTCATCACTAAGCTAGGATTCCATGTCTTGAAGAGAAAGACCACATCAGAGGTGCATGGCATCAGTATGAACTGTTTGCCATTGTCTGAATGTGGAGTGGCCTCAAAGGTCCATGTTCTAGGAGTTTGGTCATTACCTTGTGTGCTGCTGCAATATGGTAGAATCTTTCAAAGGTTACCCCAGTGGGATGGAATATGGTCATAGGTAGTTTGTTCTGGAATGAAGTGTGGGACCTCCTTTCTCAGCATTCTCCTTTTTCTGTTTTCTCTTCTTCCAGCTAGGCATGGATTGGAACCCTGGAAAGCACCAACAGTGAGCCAAAATAAACCTTGTTGTCTTGTGGGTTTCTCAGGCATTGATCACAGTGATGGCAAGCTGGCCAGCACATCACTCTCAATGAAAACTTATCACCCAGTTAAGGTTGTGTTTATCCATTTTCTCCACTACTAAATGACTCTTCCTATAAGGTCCTCTTTGCAACAAAGACACTACACCAGCCTGCACACAAGGAATGGGAAGTTGTTCTATTACCTCTTGTTGAAGATGAATTATCCACTAAATTATTTGAAATTGTTCTGTATAAGAAATTGGTTTATCCAAATTTTATTTTACTAATTTTTTAATTTATTCTATAAATTATATCTAAATGGACTCATAGGTATTTATTAATATAATCAGGTAGTCCTGCACTGATTTCCCATGTGACCCAGGTGGTTCTGGCTTTGGCCACTGGAAACTGTTTCTGTTTGATCTTGTGCTACTGCAGCTACTATCATCATTCTTGTAGAATGTGATTTAGTTTTCTGAGTAACTTTCTTACTTTGGAACTCCATGCTTTCCTTATATATTTCTAGCACAGTCCTCAAGCGGTCCTTCTTCCAGGACACCCTGGCTCCTTTCAGGAGGATGGTACTGGGGCAAGACCAACTTCAGGTGTACTGTTATTGTTACTTCAATATCTGACTCCAAACGTTCTCATCTGAACATGAGAAACAATATTGCTCAATATTGGTATACATGCCTATATCAATGTTAAGTTGAACATTTATTCATTAATATGTCTCCAATTCTAATCTTCTTCCACTTAGGTGATTCTATCCTCCCTCACTTGATTATCACAATCTCCCACTCCAATGGAGAGAAAGTCAACTGGATTCCTTGAGCTCAGTTGTGGTAAACCCATTTAGTACTACCAGAATAACTCAAAGTCCCTTAGAAAGGAATTTGAAACTAAAGAATGATGCTTATATACAGCCACTTTGGGACCTATTTTTACAGAATTTACTCATTCCCAGTTATTTCAACCAGCATTTCTTCTACTGGATATATCATATATCCAATATGCAGTTGGCTTGTTTTGTGATATTCAGCATTTTGTCTCAGATCACCAAAGTATTAGAATGATTTTTCTTAATTGTATTCGTCTAGGAATGGGGCTTTGGCTCCATTGGCAGAGTACTTGCCTGTTATGCATGAAACTCTAGGTTTAATCCCCAGCACTGTCTAATACTTGGTTTGATAATGCATGCCTGCAATCCCAGAACTCAGAAGATAAAGTCAGAAGAATCAGGAATTCAGTCTACCTTGGCAACATGATGAGTTCAATGTCATCCTGGGCTACATGAAATACTGTCGTTTTTTTAATTAAATAATTTTGCTCTTTGTGCTATAAAAATTGAGGAATTCATAGTTCTCATATGCTATTACAATCACAAAGATAGTTTGAAGTTTGAAGACAGATGCTAAAAAGAAATCCCACACTAGCTCAGAATTGAGTATAATAAGGTGTTGGGGGAGTGTTTGTTTGTTTACTGACCACCTGGCAGCTCAGACCCAAAATAATCACACAGAAACTTTATTAATTAAATCACTGCTTGAACCATTCATTGCTCTAGATTCTTATTAGCTAACTCTTACATATAAATTTAACCCATCTCCATTAATCTATATATTGCCACATGGCAGTGGCTTACCAGGTAAAGTTCCCAGCATTTGTCTCTGGTAGGGCTACATCGCTTCTCCTTGATTCTGCCCTTCTTTTTCCCAGCATTCAGTTTGGTTTTCCCACCTACCTAAGTTCTGCCCTATCAAGAGACCAAGGCAGTTTCTTTATTCACAAATGGTATTCACAGCATACAGAGGGGAATCCCACATCAATAAGGGGTTATTTACTTAGGGGTAGACTCACAGATCACAGTTCTCTGCACAAACAGGGAGATTAAATAAAAAGGAAGGTTTTAACTTTAACATAGTAAAATTTCATATAACAAGAGTTATCTAGTAATAATTACAATTACAATATTTATATCTATTTTATCTTTTATCATAACTAAAAAAACTATAACCATAAATTCCAATTCCATCAAAGACTCCAGAGAATATAATATTACCTAAGTAAACAGGAAGTACATTTTAAGCAACTTCCAAAACTCTAGAATTGACAGAGACATCTTGCTACCTGGACAGTCACCCATAGTTTTTCTGTACCATTGGGGCATCCATCTTCAGTGTACTGGCCCATAGTATCCAGCAGACTTTTCCAAGAAGCAGGAAATTCCAAAGACAGTCCCACCTATATTGGCAGTTTGACAGTCACTTTCTTCTGTGTCCTGCAGAATGTCTAGAAGACTCTTCATGAAGCAGGAACCCCAAAGGATTCTGCTTTTGTTTTCACCTTTAGTCAAGTAGTCATTTCTCTGTGGATCCTGCATGTCCAGTTCATCAAGCAGTCCAGACGAGAGCAGTTTCTTGCCCAAATGGCTAACCAACTCCATAAGTAGCCTCTTCAATGCCCATCATCTTCTTGAAGTAATTGATGCTGCCAGGAGCAGATGTGTCTCACTGTCATGAAAAGTCCTAAGTTTTAAAAACATTTTAAATGCTATATTCTGAAGGTCTTTGACAGATTGAAGAATACCTATCTAACTGAAATATATCTCTATATATCTAGAAAACCTAACAAACATGACTACACACTTGACTATTATATACATTACATTTTTAAATGAACTACACAGTTACAATACCTTAATCAAGAGCAGAAATATATATATACATATATGTATATACATAACAAAATTGACCTTAAATTTGTATCAATAAACCAAGATTCATACCAGTGCAAATCTCTATAGCATATCCTCCTTTAAATGTAAACAATATTTGGGAATATGGGTGTAGTTCTTCTCCAAACTGCTTCCTGCTGTTTATTGGGTGAAGTATTTTGGGGGTATTTACGGTGACCTTTCAGGGGGCCTTGGACTATCAAATCACATTACTCTGGAATTAATACACAGGTTCTCATCTTCTGTGAAAACAAAAGCAAAACCTCTTTTCCAAAGCAACGTATACTTAGACCCAAGTTTTGAAGATAAGATACCTTTATAATATACATGTTGGTTTAGCTTAGCAGCCTATACAGCAAAATGTCTCTTTGTACTTAGCTCCTTCACAGTCAAAAGATTCAAAGAA
This sequence comes from Ondatra zibethicus, assembly GCA_004026605.1. Taxonomy (NCBI): domain Eukaryota; kingdom Metazoa; phylum Chordata; class Mammalia; order Rodentia; family Cricetidae; genus Ondatra; species Ondatra zibethicus. The sequence continues at coordinate 8,069 of PVIU01019831.1, forward strand.
AACAATATAATATACATAATCCAGACTCTCTGTGAATTTTCCATCTTTACATGCCTTGTTTTTACTTTATTACTTTTTAATATTTATTTTATTATCTTTACTCCTTTAATCTATGGCTGATTGTACTCTGTCTCCTTAAAGACTTAGTTTTATTTTTTCTAAATCATTTATTTCTTTTATTATTCTGTACTCTTTTTCTTCTCTCTCCCAAGCCTACATACATTTATCCAACACTTTGACCCATCTGAAGGTCTTTTCCATCTGGATTTGTCTTTATTGAATATCTGTAATTATTTTCTGCCCAGAAGTGCTTCTTAAAATGTTAACCCCTTTTTATGAACTTAAGTTGCACCATTGCTAGGGAAAATACAGCACCACCTGCTTTCCCCACCCAGCCCAACATGGTGGAGCAGGTCCTTTCACTGCCTCTGAGCCACGCACACCACCTCTGGCAGCTCAGGCTTGAAATAATCACACAGAAACTATATTAATTAAATCACTGCTTGACTCATTCGCTCTAATTTCTTATTGACTAACTCTTACATGTAAATTTAACCCATCTTGATTAATATGTGTATCGCCACATGGCAGTGGTTTACCAGGTAAAGTTCCCAGCATCTGTCTCCAGCAGGGCTACATGGCTTCTCCTTGACTCTGCCATACTTTCCCCCAGCATTCAGTTTAGATTCCCACCTACCTAAGTTCTGCCCTATCAAGAGGCCAAGGCAGTTTCTGTATTCACCAATGGTATTCAAAGCATACAGAGGGGAATTCCACATCAATAGGGTCATTTACTTAGGGGTAGACTCACATATCACAGTTCTCTGCACAAACAGGGAACAGAATCTGATTCCAGCAGCCAGAAGAGAGAGAGCAGAGAGAGAGGGAGGGAGAGAGAGAGAGAGAGAGAGAGAGAGAGAGAGAGAGAGAGAGAGCGCATGCTTTTCCTACCTCGGCATTTATAATAAAAGAGGCCACACCCAAGTGGACTGCTATCTTAAAGGCTACTGGCTGAAGGAGTTCCTACAGCACCTTCCCCTTTGGTTTAAATAAGAGTATTCTAAGCCTAATACAAGACTATATACAGTAAGAACAAATATCAAGTATAAAAATTAGAATTACAACCAGCATAAACAATATCAAACAAGAAACATATAATAAATGTTTCAATAATTATCCTATCCTAAGGCATCTAAGTCTTGTATTAGAAATAACTTGGTCAAGTAATGAAAGAAGTAACTATGACTATCTAGTCATTAACCCCATTGAAGACCTGAGAATGGACATAATATTACTTGAGTAAACAAGAAGTACAATCAAGCATCTTCCAAAATTGCAGTAGATGACAGAGACAACTAGCTACCTGGGCTATCATCGAAGTCTCATTTGTAACATTGGAGCAACCAACTTTGGCTAAGGCCTAGAGTAACTGACAGACCATTTTTAGAGAGAGGAAAGTTTTTGAAACCATCTTAACCCGGAAGGAGTTCCTACAACAATAGTTGTACTACCCTAACACAAATCATTCATGTTTTACCCATGCATCTCCCCCTCTCTCCTTGTGAGCATGTAACCAACATTGACATTTTACTATCTTCACAGTTTTACCATTTATAAAAAAAATCTTATAATTGCATGCATACAATACACAGTCTTTTTGTACTAGCTTACTTCACTAAGCAGTGCATAGATAGATATTTGTTCTATTTTCTAGTATGGTGATTAATCTCTTTTTGTCACTGCAAGTTATTCTGTTGTCTGGATATACCACAATTCAACTGTCCATTCTCCCAGTGAATTCACTCAATCAGCACGTTGATTCCATGTTTGGCAAAGTGAATAATGCTTCTACATACAGGTACATAAAGATTTTCAACCTTTTTAAAATGGCTGAGTAAATACTCAGATCACCTTATCCTGTGTCAAGATTGTGTTTGCCTTTTGCAAGAAGCTGTCAATCTTGTCTCCAACATGTCTATATTAGTTTCTATCCTTCTCTACTGATAAACAGCTCAGTGAAGAACAGGTCCTACTCATTAGACCTTTCAGTACTGTCTTCACATCAGTACCAACCATTGTACTGCCAATATTCAGATTTAAGTAATTCTGTTTTTCCTTATCTGTGTGTGTGTGTGTGTGTGTGTGTGTGTGTGTGTGTGTGTGTTGTGGAGAAGTGCACACATGCATGTGTCTATGGAAGTCAAATGGGTGTCTTCCTCTATCACTCTCCACCTTATTTTTTGAGACAGAGCTTCTCTGAACCTGGAGATCAACAATTTGGAGAGGATGGCTGGCCAGCAAGCCCCAAAGTAACCCATCTCTAAATCTTCAACACTGAGATTACAGCACACATTGCTATGCCTGGTTTCTATGTGGGTATTGGGGATTGGAACTCAGTCCCCTATGCTTGCATGGAAAGCACTTTAACAACTGAACTATCTCCCAGACCCTTCAGTCATTCTAATATATACACTGTAGTTATTTTAATTTTAATTTCTTAATAACAAATAATGTTTAACACCTTAATATCCTCATTGCCATTTTCTTTGGTGAAATGCCTCCCAATGTACTTTTCTTTACTGTTATAATTTTTGAAGAGGGATTGCCATTTTATGTAAATGTAAAAGCTAGTTTGTTGGTATAAGTTTATTTTGTAAATTATAGACCAAATTGGAAAAAAAGATGAACACCTCAATCCTTAATCTACCAACCCATGAACATAGAAAATGTCTCTATTTCATCAAATTCTTTAAAAAATTCTTTCATCTAGAGTTTAGTTTTCTGCATGAGGATTTGGTACACATATGTTTAGATTTGTACCTGCATATATATTTTTTTATTTTCATGTATTTATTTGGCTTTATGGATATGGATGTTTGGCATACATGTATGTCTGCGTGCCAATTGTAAGCCTGATGAACACAGAGTCTAGAAGAGGAACTGAAATTACAAATCTTTATGAGCCACCATGTAGGCACTTGGAATTGACCTTGATCTTTTGGAACAGCAGCCAGTGACATTAGTCACTGAACCATCTCTTCAGCCCCTATGCATTTCATTGCTCTCACTGTATTTGTCAATATCATTTTATTAATTATTGCTGATACATAGGATAACAATTGATATTTATATTAAAACATCTTCCTGGGAGCTTGATATTGTTGCTTCTTGATTGTTTTATTTCTCAGGTGTTTAGGTGTTTAGGATACTCCTTGTAAATAGTCATGCCAATTTCAATATGTCATTGTTTTAACCACTACGTAGCACTGCACTGTGTAAATATACCACATTTTCTTTATCCATTCTTCAGTTGAGGGGCATCTAGGTTCTTTCCAGGTTCTAGCTATTATGAGTAATGCTGCTATGAACAAGTTGAACAAATGTCCTTGTATGATTGAGCATCCTTTGGATATATACCCAAGAGTGGTATTGCCTGGTCTTGCGATAAGTTGATAACCCAATTATCTGAGAAACTGCCATACTGATATCCAGAATGGTTGTACAAGTTTGTATTCCCAGCAGCAATGGAGGAGTATTCCCCTTATTCTGCATCCTCTCCAGCATAAGCTATTATTGGTGTTTCTGATCTTAGCCATTCTGACAGGTGTTAGTTGGTATCTCAGAGTTGTTTTAATTTGCATTTCCCTGAGGCTAAGGATGTTGAACATTTCCTTACGTGTCTTTCAGCCATTTGAAGTTCTTCTGCTGAGAATTCTCTGTTTAGATCTGTACCTCATTTTTAATTGGATTATTTGGAATTTTGATGTCTGATTTCTTGAGTTCTTTATATATTTTGTTGGAGATCAGTCCTCTGTCTGATGTGTGGTTGGTAAGATCTTTTTCAATTCATTAGGCTGCCTCTTTGTCTTATTGACTGTGTCTTTTGCTTTATAGAAGCATCTCAGTTTCAGGAGGTCCCATTTATTTATGGTTGTTCTCAGTGTCAGTGCTACTAGGATTATATTTAGGAAGTGATCTCCTGTGTTCATGCATTGAAGGTTACTTCCCACTTTCTCTTCTATCAAGTTCAGGGTGGTCAGATTTATATTAAGGTCTGTATTCCATTTGGACTTGAGCTTTGTGCAGGGGGATAGGTATGGATCTATTTGCATTCTTCTACATGCTTACATCCAGTTTTGCCAGCACCCTTTGTTGAAGATACTTTCCTTTTTCCATTGTATAATTTTAGTTTCTTTGTCAAAAATCAGGTGTTTATAGGTGTGTAGATTAATATCCAGGTCTTCAATATGATTCCATTGATCAAGCAAACGGATGGAACTAGAAAAACAAAAACATCCTGAATGAGGTAACCCAGACCCAGGACAATGAGCATGGTATGTACCCACTCATAGGTGAATAATAGCTGTACAGCAAAGAATAAGGAGCTTATAGTCTATGACCCAACGAAGCTAAGTAACAAAGAGAACTCTAAGAGAAACATGCATAGATCCCCATGGGAAGGGAAAATAGACAAGATCTTCTGAGAAAATTGGGAGTGAGGGGGGCAGGAGAAGAGAAGGGGGGAGAAGAGGAGGGGAAAGAGAGCAAGAGGGAACAGAATGGTTGAGATGGGGGAAGGACAGAAACAGATAATAGACAAACAGAGACAGACAAGGAAAGATCTTGATTGAGGGATCCGTTGTGAGGCTAGCAAGAAACCTAGCACTAGAGAAATTCCCAGGAATCCACAAGGATGACTCCACCCTAAGCAATAGTGGAGTAGATGCTTGAACTGGCCTTGCCCTGTAGCCAGATTGATGACTATCTTAAATGTCATCATAGAACCTACATCTAGCAGCTGAAGGAAGCAGATGCAAAGAACCACAGTGGAGAATTGGGCTGAACTTCTAAAGTCCAGTCAAAGAGAGGAAGGAGTAAAACTATGAGCAAAGAGGTTAAAACCATGATGGGGATACCCACTGAAACAGCTTACCTGAGCTAACGGCAGCCTTCCAGCTCCAGCCTGACAGTGAGGGAACCATCATAGGACCAAACTAGGCCTCTGACTGTGGGTGACAGTTATATGGCTGGGGCAGACTGTGGGGCCACTGGCAGTGAAACCAGGATTTATCCCTACTGCTTGTTCTGGCTTTTTGGAACCCATTCTCTCTGGAGGGATACCTTGCTCAGCCTAGATTTAGTGGGAAGGGCCTTGGTCTTGCCTCAAAACAATGTGTTAGACTTTGTTGATTCCCCATGTGAAGTTTTGTCTTCTCTGAGGAGTGAATGCGGGGTAGGACGGGGTGTGAGGGTGCGAAATGTGGATGGAGCAGGAAAAAGGGGAGGGAGTGGGAAATGGATTTAGTATGTAAAATGAGAAAAGATAGTTTTAAAAAGAAATCAAATTTTAAAAACCCACAAAAATACATACATACATACATACATACATAAAATAGTCATGCCATTTGAACACAAAAGCTACATCTTCCCTCTCAATCTTTATGTCTTACCATTTCTCGTCTTCTTGCACTAATACCAGTGATGATGCTGATGAGAAGGAATTTATTTTCCTTGTTACTGATCTTAGAGACAAATCATTACATTTTAATTAAGAAACATGTTAACTAGAAGGTTTCTGTGGATATCTGTACCAAGTGGGGTAAATTCCTCTCTATTCCTAATTTGCTGAGAGATTTTATGAGGAATTAATGCTGAACTTTGTCAAATAGTTTTCTGTGTCTATTGATATTATCATATTTTTTTCTTGAGTTGAATCATATTGACTGAATTTATTCTTGTTAAATGCACCTTGTATACCCATAATCAGTCTCACATGGCCCTGATGTAGATAAATATATTCTTATATTAAATTTCTTAATATCTGTTAGGGATTTTTGCACATTAACTCAATGATTATTAGTCTCCTGGATGCTTTTTGTTTGTTTGTTTCCTTACTTCTGGTGTCTTCATCTGAGTTTGGCTTAGTATATGATTACCACTCTAATTGGTGATGAGAATCTAGGAAAGAGGAGCCTAAACCTGAGCTAGACTAATGTCTCCTGTGATAGCCATCTTTACTCAGACCTCAGACAATATATACTACCAGATAGGCAAAGTCATATGAGTAGAGTTCACTTGAGGTCAAGCTGTCTACAGTCACAAGGGCAAGGTCACATGAGCTTAGGGCAACTCTTGGTGCTTGGAAACATCATTCTGAATAATAATGGGTAAGGTGATGGGAAATCTAAAGTAAACCCACTTCTATTTACTACATCTGAGGGGGCAAGAAAGCACATTCCAAGAACAGCCCATGTTAAGGAGAAACAGAGATTGCAAGACAATTTTGTCATGTTTACTTGGAGTTGTCTCACAAGTTCTCAAAATTTCTCCTCACATAACTTCATTCATGGACCATGTTCTGACATTGTACACACGTCTAATAAAACAAATTTGTCAAAATTCCCTCTTCTAGTTTTTAAAAAATGTTCAAAATTAGTATTATTACTTCTTGGAAAACTCAGTGAAATCCATAAAGAACACAATATGTGCCAGATTTTGAGTTTCCATATTTGGTACACTATAAGAACAAGGTTCGGTTTGCAATTACAACTTGAAGAAAATATTTGCCCCAGTAAATAATCTTGGAGTTTTTGTTTAAACTAGTTAGTCGTGGTCATGTGGGTAGATTTCTGAATTACTAATTCTGTCTCATTGATCTCTATGCTTACCTTAAGTCAGTGCTATCTTGGTTATTTTTTATTTTCCATGTTTTCTCAGCTAACATCATTTTGAGTAGCATACTGTCTATATAGACTGTCCTGTCCTCTGCAGAGAAAAATAGTTTGGCTTACAGTGCTCCAGCCTGGATGCTGCTTATTAATTCTACTTAGCAGTTGCTCTAATTTATTGTCTGTTTAACTTTTGAAGGGTGATTTCTCTGAATATGAAGATGGGGGGTGTTTGTTCACTTGTTTTGATTTCTTTCAAAACTAAGTGTCTCATTCCACTCACTTCTTGTTTGCCTGCTTCTGACAAAACAGCCACTAAAGTTTTTATTCTAGCTTTGCTAAAGATTAATGCTTTCACCCTCTAGGTTTTCTTTTTCAAAATTTCATCTTTGTGTCTGGTTTTGTACATTTTAAGTAATTGTAAGTAAGATGTTGTTGGTCCAAAATTATCTCAGGACCTGTACCTCGAGGCCAGTGGGATAGAGAAAAGCCTGGCTCGAGTCTGAGTGAGGACAAAACAGCAAAAACTAGGTAGACGCCCCTCCAGCCAGGGGGGAGGGCTTGGCGGCCTCTCATTGGCTGGAGGTACCCTTATATCACAGAATGTCACTTAACCTTTATAAGTGGGTGCTTACAGTAATAAACTGAGTTCCTGCTTTGACTCGACTCCCTATCGTGTCTGATTGTCTTGTGTCATGGGCCTGTGGAACAGGCAGATAGTGCACTCACCTTTCCCTGGGGAATAAGGGGGCTCAGGAAGTCTAGTAAGAGGTCTTCAGTACATAACCACGGGGTACTCCTAGAACTCCTCGATCCATGGTTGAGTGTCCATCTCTTTCATTTAGAGCAATAATTGCTTAAGATTTATTTTTTCTTTCAATCTTACCTTTTTTCTTGTGTGTTTCTTACACTAATGAAAATGAGTTCACAGTTCTTCAGCCTTCTTTTAATTTATCTCTCTTGATCTGTCTTCAAGCCCAGAGACTTTCTAAACACAGTGGTGTTTAGAAACCACCTCCTTTCCTAAGGAGAATATTGCTGCGCAATTTAGTGTTTGCTGCTTTTGAGGACATTGACCCGTTCTATAAGTGAACCAACATTATTACACTGAGTTGTTTAATTAAACTACTAATAAACACCAACTTCCCAAATACGCTTTGAGTCAGATGTAACATATTACTTATATAGACATTAAAAAGTAAAATAAAATAGAATGCATTTTTTGTATTTTCACTTTTAATTTTTTTCCACTCTTGATTTTACATTTGAAAATGATTCTTTAGGATTACTTATAATTATGTATTAATTCATGAAAATTTGCACAACTAGCCCATAATTTATTGGATGATAGATTTTTCTCATGCTTGCTATTCGAAAAAGCATTATAATTAGAGTAGCCCTAATTGTAAATTAGTATAATTTTCATTCCCCTTTGATATATATTCTTAGAATTAGAAAATACGGATCAAAGAAATTCTCACATTTGTCATTTATGTTGGCTAAGTAGTCTTCTATAGTACTGTATCAGTAAACCCCTCAATAACAAGGGAGTGTAAGATGTCCTTTCCAACTTGACTATCCTCTTCCTAATAAGAAATGCTACATTTATTTTAAATAGTGATGTGGTGGGCAAATATAATGTCTATGTACTTCTTTTATATGTTGATTTATATGTTTGATTATTAGAATGATTATTTGTGAGATATATATTCTTTGTATTTACAAATATCTCATCTACCCATTTCCATATTTATTTTAGAATTGCTGAATTATTGTCTGTTGCTTTGCCAGTTTTCCTATTTATATGTTTAGCTTTTATTCATTGATTCATAAAAACTCTTTATATTTGTGATGATATCAATTGCACAAGTCTTTTTTAAGTTGCTTTTGCTTTCTCCATTTCATTTATGGTATATTTTTAATATACAGAAGTTTTTATACTTCATGTGCCCAAATGATTTTCTATCCTCCATTTAGGTTTGAAAATGCCTATGTATTTACAGATACAGAGTTTCCACTACCCCTTTTCTAATCATATAATTCTATACATATGTATGCTCCATTTTCAACATTTAACTGTATGTCTGGAGCTCATTTTGATTTAACATATAATGTAAGGATGTGATGTGATTTCCTTCCAATTTCTATAATAAAAATAAGATTAAATAATATTTCCTTTCTTCCATGACACACTAGGCTTTAGAGTATAGTTTTGTGTTATATAGAAAGTTTCATAACTGTGTGTTGTTCTAGCAGTACTTATTGTTGTAATGAAGTATGGAATATTGTAAATAACTGTGGTCCATTCTTAATGACCTATGTGATCCTTGTCTGTCTATTAATTTCAAAATAAATTGGACAATTTTCCAGTTTAATTTGGATAGTATGCTTAAGCTTGGAACAACTGCTAATTTATAAGACATTGAATATTTACATTCAGGAACATGTTATATTTCTTTACCAGACTCATCTTTAATGCCTATTATAAAGTTTTACAGTTGTCTTCTTAGCTGATTCCTCATAGTTCTTAGATTTGTCACTAAGTAGTTTATACTTACATTGTTTTAAAAATCTAGAGAATGATGGCTTTTATGTTTCATGGTCATTTCTAAATTATATGTTTGAGCTTTTTGATGACAAAGTGCAGGATTAGACATGAATCTAGTAAGTCAGTCTTTTGAGTCATAGTTCTCAAATCATCTGTATCACATGTATCTTTTATCTGTATGATCTGGCTCAAAAGCAATTTCACAACAATTTCAGGCCTGGTATTTATAGCCTTGTGTGGCTCCTATTTGCTCTGAGGCAGGCATTAAATTTGTGTCATTCTTGGAGATCTGAACCCTGGCTGGTTTTAGAATCACCTGTGAGTTTAGACCTCCAATTGCCTGGGTACACATGCTGGATAATGACTCAGGAATCCCTGTAAGTGGGAGCTCGACCTTAGAACTTCTAAAAGTTCCAGCCGTGATTCCAAGCAATGACAGTTAATACCCAAATTATCTTTCCTATCAGATGTAGAGAAATAGTCTGCTGAAACCATTTTCTCGTGTATCCTTCCTGTTTTGAATCTCCTTTGCTATACTTATATATTTCTTAAAGATTTATTATTACTTTGTTTTGTTCTATGTGTATGAGTATTTTGCCAGCACACATGTCTATGTGCCATGTACATGCCTGGTGCCAGTGGAGATCATAACAGAACATAGGATCTCTTGGAACTGGAATTAGAGACAGTTGTTAGCCACCATCTTGGTACTGGGAATCAAACCCAGGTACTCTATAAGAACATCCAGTGCTCTTAAGCCATTGAACCAGCTCTCTATTCCCAGGTATACTGATTTTGTTAATACAAAATTATGTACTAACACCACAGCCCTAGAATATCAGTTGAGGTCACTTGTTCATATACACATGAGCACATATACACACAGACCAGTGCTCGAGTCCTCACTTTCTACAGAACAAATCCATTAAAGACTGATCACAGATGCACTCTTCCACATTCTCTAACTGCAGTGTCCTCATTATTGGTTTTCTTCATCTATTAGAAACAGATGTATTCTCCTCTTTGCTATCTCAGGCAGTAATATCTCCTTGTTTATCTGCGGTAATTCAGTCCCTCTACTCTTTCCTTTTAACAAAGTTCTACTGTTTAGATTTGTTGATTGCAATGACCTTATAATGTATCCAATACAAAGAAATAGTACTGTTGGAATGTATTTGGGATATCTTGCCAGATATGTAAAATTACCAGTTCTAAATAGGAAAATAATAAATTCTATAAAATTTAACTTTAAGGGAAATTATCAAGCCTAAAACCACCAACTTTATATGAACTCTAGCCAGAGGACCTGATATTTACTATGAAAATCAGACAATGCCAGAACTAGGATTAAAGTAAAGAGGGACAATAGGAAAAATAAGACAGATAATAGTAAACACTGTGTCTACTAAAATCAAATGATTGGGGTCTGACATGGGAGTCCTCTCTGTCTATGTGTTGCTTTTATTGGTTAATGAATAAAGAAAACTGACTTAACCTGATAGGGCAGAACTTAGGTAGGCAGGGAAAGCTGGACTATGCTGGGTTAAAGAAGGGCAGAGTCAGAGAGAGACGCCATGGAGCAACCACCGGAGATAGACATGCTGAAACTTTGCTGGTAGGCCACTGCCACATGGCAATATACAGATTAATAGAAATGGGTTAAATTAAGATGTAAGAGTTAGCCAATAAGAAGCTAGAGCTAATGGGTCAAGCAGTGTTTTAATTAACATAGTTTCTGTGTGGTTATTTTGGTTCTGGGCGGCCGGGACGAACAAGCAGGCCCTCCTCCTACAGGGGTCCATGAGTCAAAAACACTATGTCTGTGATGATCTGTAAGTATTTCAGTGGTTCTTGGCCCTTCCTCTGGTTTACAACTATGGATGATAAAATTTAAAGTATATGAGATCCAAATTTCAACATCACATCATACTCTTCAAGAACTCAACCTATCAAATATATAAGTATATATTTAGGTTTTCCATCTTTAATCTAGAGAAAAATGCAAATATGCATGTATGTGTTTAATCCTGAAATTAAATAGAATATCTGATCTGACACAGGAAAATCACTCTACTTAATAAAATAAGTTCCAATTCAACATCTGAGTGAAGGTAAATTCATTGTCCTTACCATAAAGAAGGAAATTGATATTCTAGACCCAAAGTCTAGAATTCACCATTCACCTGCTCTTTACTACCCAAAAGGACTGAGGTTAGAGTTCCAACTAATGTCCTTTACTGGAAGAATATATAGGTGTTTCCTGGCTTAGATAGTGCTTAAGTTACTTGAAAAAAAAAATACATCTATAAAGTAAAACATTTGAAATAATAAAAAGTTCTCACTGTGTAAAAGAAAACTATGATGACATTTCTTTGTAATATAAACATCAATTCAGCCAGGGATCCCCCTTTCTCTACTTGACTACCTCCACCCAGCACTGGGATTACAGATAAATGCCACTGTCATGCTCAACTTCAGCAGGTGCTGCAGGAGGACCTGAGTCTGAATCTGCAGCAACTAGGCCACCACTCTAGCCTACGTGAATCAAGAAATTTTTAACAAGAGTAATAGATTCATCCACGTCTGAACAACAAACTTTGCCAAAGTTTAGCTTGAAATAAATGTATAAATGTTAAGAATATAATGTGTACGTATATATAAAACGTGTATCTACTGTGAAGAAGGACATAACAACTTAGATAGCTAAAGCTGCACGTGCTCTACAATACAGTAGCTACCAGCCACATGCAACTGAAAATGTATAGCTCAATAAAATCAATTAAGAAAAAGTATTTGAACATGACTTTTCCAATTAGAGATGCTTTGTTAAGTCTAGTATATAAACAGTGTGTAGGTTAATCTTTATTACAAACTTGACTGAATTTAGAATCACCTATGAGACACAACTCTGGACATATCTAAGAGGCATTTCCAGAACGACTTCACTGAAGAGGCAAGACCTACCCTGAATGAGGCTATCTCTAGTACATGGGTCCTGGGCTGAACGAAAAGGAGCAAAGGATAAAGCAATATGTGTACCAGCACTTACCTCTTTCTGCATTCTACCTCGAAACATAAGGGAACCGCTTATCTGTAACCATGACCTCCGTACCATGATGAACATGGCGTCCTTATGTTCTGTGATGATTGATGTAGAATATCAACTTGAAAAGATCTAAAATCCCGTAGGGACAGTCCCCTGGGTATGCCTGTGAAGGAGTTCCTAGACAGGGAAAGCACTAATCCATGGGCTGAAGGAAGGAGAGAGGACAGGCAGAGCAGCAGCATTCTTCTGCCACCGGCAGATTCAGCGTGAGCAGCTGCCTCAAGCCCCTCCCTCCATGCCTTTCCTTCCACGGTGGGCTTTACCCTTGAACTGAAGCCAAAACAACCTTCTCCTTCTTTAGGCTGCTCTTGTCTGGTATTTAACCCAAGCAATGAGGAAAGTAACTGATACATATCCCAATGGTTATTGGTGATGTATCTGACACTGAGTTCTACCTGGGCTAGCACATGTGTGGGATTCCTACCCAAGTATTCATCAGTCACAGGTATAAGAAGACAGAAATTGGAGATTCTAGATGATTTATTTTCATATTTAAGTAGTTTTTCCTATTCTAAGCCAAATGTCTAATTTAGAAAGGAGTCTCTTAGTGACATCCCCCTAAAAATTTACATGTGAATAAGATAAAAGTATTGCCAGTGATGTTGAAAGCCTTTCTTCATTAAAAAGGTTTCCTAGCTATATTCAATATGAGCTTTCTATAACCTGCTCTGAAAGAAAAGTGCTTGAGGTAGCAAAAAATACAAAAGATAAACAAACAAAATGCAAATTCGATAGGTACGGCAGGGCTTCTGTTACCTGGAAATGCTTTGCTGATTCAAGTCACATGCACCCAGCTATGTATTTAATTAATGATTGAGTATCTGCAGGAAGAAGTCCTAATGTGACCTAAAAAGACTTTCATTTGAAAAAATAATAATAATCTCTTGAAAAGTTCGGAGTTTATTGTTTTAAAAATGGTCTGATGACTTTGACATATAAATTATTCAAGGGTATTCATATTCTTTTGTGTTGTACTTGAGGGAAGGTACAATAATATGTGGTGGTGGCAATTTTAAATCCCCGAGAGACATTTTATTCCCAAAGATTTGGATCTGTAGCTAATTAAATATGAGTGTGATGGATATGCTGGTTTGCTGTGAAGTTGTACCGCTGGAGGCAATATTTTGGAAGGTGAAACTTCATTTTTTTGTCTTTTCTATTCTTTCCATTAATGGCAGGAGCATTCAACAGAGATTGCCCACCTCATACCAGCCTACCAACCAAAAAACAAGAAGAAAAGGGTAAAAATAAATTGAATTCCTTCACTCACTGTACACTGTTCTTATACATCATTTCTCTCTGACCCAGAGGATCATCCTAGATGATATACTACAAAATATTCTGTTAAAACGAAACAAGAAAGTAGGTGTAGATCATTGCCAAAGTCATTTGTACCAACTGATTACAACTGACTTTTGTTTGTCCCAACAGTCTGAAAGTCTTTACTTCCTGTTTCTGTTATACTTCCACACTAATATGAATTGCTGTGATTTATTAATGCAGAGAACTCCAATACATGAGATGCTGTGGCTAAACACATTGAAAGGGTTACATTTAAGTTATAAGTGGGATAAGCAAGTGGATAAGAAAGTGGGATGGTGGGATAAGCAAGCCTAAGCTACAGGACAAGCTTTCATAATTAATAGGTAGTTTCTGTGTCATTTTTTTGTGAGTTGGCCAACCAAAGAAAAATCTGTCTCCAAGAAATGGCATATTCCAGTAGTGCTTCCACATCACAGTTAGAACCTTTGCTGTAAACAGATGGAAGCTAACTGATTTTTAAGATTTGTTTATTCTTACTTTATACATGTGTGTTTTTTGTATGCATGTAAGCCTGGGCAACATAAGTGCACCTGGTACCCATAGAGGCCAGAAGAGGGCATCAGATCTTCTGGAACTGACGTGACAGATAGTTGTTAGCCACCCTATGAGTGCTGGAAATGGAACCCATGTCCTCTACAAGAGCATCCAGTCCTCTTAGCCACCATGCCATGCCTCCAGCCCAACATTTAGACTCTTCATATGATGCTTCCAGACTCTGCCATACCACTGCTGCATCAGCAAAGCCAGGCTCGCTCAGTGTCCTGCAAACCAATTCTAATTCCTTTGTCCTCCCAATATTCAAAATCATTGTTGCCTATGAGAATCTCTGCCTTTCCCCTTCTATTCCAGAGGAAATGTGATGCTCAGATGATTAACATGGCTTTTCTTTTGACTAGTCTCTTGAATACAATATCCTAATAGTGCCCGCAGGTATGGTTGATACCATTTCTTAGATATTTAGTTATCAGTCTGTCCATTGAACAATAACAGACCATTCGGTGACCTCCGAGTTCAGTTCACCATGGCACATCTAAATCACTGAGAGAATGAACATACTACTTACTCATGGGAAGGTTTGTTCCCATACAAACTTTTAGTTCCAGAGATCTCTAACTTCAATATCAAATCATGCTGCATTTCTTCAATGGTGTTAGATTTTTGTGTATCTTGTTTTTTAATGTTTTGTCACTTAGTTCAACTACCATGCAAAAATTAGCATGGCCCAAAAAATATGGGTAACAGTGTCCAATTTCTGGTGTCTACACTCCCATGCAATCAGGAACCATATACTCCCATGCAAAATGGTGCCATCCCGCTTTGGGCAAGCACTGAAATGGGTAGTAGACACTGACCTGACCATGGCCATGGCCACACGTGTTCTGGAGGACTGATTGGAGAATGACGCCAGGAGACTGCTCACTGATGGCAGAAGTAACACAGGCACTTTTGTTGTGACTTGGCACTATGTATGTGATACCACAGGAGTTGACGGGGAATGTTCCTGAATCTTAAATTAGTGGATCTTTTTTCTGAAGACATTTTGCCTCGATGAGGGAGTTAGTTCATGAGAGAAGGGATCGTGTGATGTCTGGAAAAGATATGTGGCTTTGGAAGATGTTATGAAATATACAGGAAAAGAAAGAAAAACATGTTTTGCTTAAGAGCATACCATTTGAAAATTTATTCAATAATTTGAAGATTTATAAAAGGGCCTGTTCAGAAAGTGTGGTTTCTCCTTCCTGCCCTAAGAAAGTGTTCTTCGCACAAAAGCATGATGACCTGAGCTGATTCCTGGGACTCATGAGGTGGAAGAGAACCGACTCCTGAAAGCTGTCTTCTGAACACATATACACAGTAAGAAAATCAATATAAATTTTAAAAATCAAAATAAAACATTAAAAAGTGTGTAAATTAGTACAGTGTGCAACAGAGACATGCATGTTATTAGTAACTGTAGTTATTTATGAATAAAGCATCTATAGCCTTTTTTTCTTTCAGTGTGTTTGTTTCAGATAATTCCCACAGTTGTAAGGGCATAAATGTATGTTGGCTTGTTTGGATTAAAAAAAATTATTAGGTATGATAAGATAACCTTCAAGGCTTCCCTACATCCTATGAATAATACAAAAAGATTTTACCTAGAAGTGATGAAGTTTTGGAACTTCTGCCCTAGGAGGTCTGAGAGTTGTCCTATTTAAGGTGAATTGAGTTCCTGCAACGAACCCTTCTGGAATGCCTGCTTGTTTTGTGCCAGATTACTGATGCTCCAACACACCCTCTAACAGCGATGCCAGGAAGAATCCTATTACCAAAAAACAACAACAAAAAGCTGAAACAGCAGGAAATGAAAATATATTCTGAAAACCACTGTTAGGCAATTGAATATGGCATCAAATTGAAAACGGACTCAATTCCTTGTTTAAATGATATAAAGCACATTGAAAAGTCAACTCTCTTTTTCTCCTGTGTTTCAAAACCATACACTGAGAAATTCTAATCACAGTTTCTCACAAAAAGTAGATGGACAGCCTTAAGCTAGTCTCCCCTTGGCTTTGGCATACCTGACCTATCAAGGTGCTTCACCCACACACTTGAAGTAGTTGACACTCTCAGAGGGAGGTTGTTTCCAGATAGGTAGCTGCAGGTAGGAACTTTACTACCAGCTGATATCAAAGAAAAAGGAAAGTCAAGTAGTGATCACTTTGGTCCAGGAGAGAACATCAAGGGAAGCAGAAAAGTTCAATAACAAGTATGGGGAAAGAGTTAGCTATGGAGAACACACTCCAGAATTCTACACCACAGTACAGCAATGTGCTCTACGTTTTATGAAGAACTGGAAGAGAAGAGTTCAAAAGCTCTGAAAAATAAATAATAAAAGGGGGAAGGACAAGAACAAAACTAGGAAAAAGAAGAATTTATCACTCTTTAGGGAGATAGAAATGATAAGTAGTTTCCCTGATTTGGTCAGCATTCATTGTGCATGTGTACTGAGTTATCACATGATCTCCATAAGTAGCTACACTTATTACATGCTGATTCAAAAGCAAAGACTAATTAGAAAGTGGTTTCCCTTACATCACACATTTGGTTTTCCAGGCCCCAACCAAGATGACACTGTCAAGGTTAAACCCATGGAGGAGAGTTGTGTGTGGGATTCATGAATGACTTTGACCAGTACAGGTATGTGATTTTGGTCTTTATGTATAATCTTACTAAGCATGCTCTTGATTATAACTCAGAATGCAGGGTTTGAAGAGCCCCTAAGGTGCTCGCACCACTACAGTGGTTGCCTTTGTGTCCAGATTGGCTGCAGTGCGTAGGCTGGAGATAGTAGTCATGTCTCACCACACAGGCTATGCTTTTATACTCCAACTTTATTTATGTCTTTTTTTTTCTAGAAACACCTCAAATACATTGAAAAGAGTAGAGTAATATATTTTGTTTAAAAATTGCTATGAAACATGTTTGATCTTCTATGAAATGGTTTCATTTAACAAAACTGATTATTTTACTCCTACATGGTCAGCAACAGTAGCTGAACTATGGGGTAACTTTTGAGGACGTCTCTTAATTATCTTCATCCATAATTAACTAATGACCAACAGATAAATCAGAGTGTATCCTAGATGCTCCTGTGCCTGTATCTAGTCTTCATTATACCCTAAGAGACTTTCCTTGTTAAAAGCCATGTGGCAGGAACAGATGGCCTGCATGTGTTATCTTCATCTCTGTTGGCATTGAGGACATTTCTGTTGGGTGACTTGACAGTAGACGCATCTTCGGGAGTCTCTCCTCTACAGCCATCTGGCACTGAATTTTCAACTGCAGCCCGTGGGGTTTGAAGAGTGTCTCAACATGAAGGGAGTAATAAGTCTCTGGCCACTGCAGCCATTGAAGTGAGTGGCCAGAAACTTCTCTGACTGCTAAAATATGCAGATATAATCTTGGAAAGGCTGCAGTCTTCTTAATAGTCAATGATAATGAGATTAACCTGAACGCTTGCTTGTGTTTGATAAGTGGCATATAAATCCGAAAGACTTAAATACTGTTTTAATCCTTGTATTTAGCAGTAAGGCTTGAGTGAGTCACAAATGTATTTGTTCTTGGTTTCGGCGTATAAGATGGGAATAGTATTTTGACCTAAATCACAGAGGATGGCAGTAAATTTGAAAGAGATATTCTAATTAGCATCGACAATTATGGAACGAAAAAACCTGTGGGATAATTTTGAGTTGTGGTTTGAGAGATCTATGGTTTTACTATTTTTATTATATTATCTGTAAACACACTATGGCAGAAATGTACATGCACTTGTTTTTACCTTTCCTTGGTATCAGAATTGATTGAATAAAGATAAATTCACAAGGTAATGGCAATCTTATTGGTAGCAATTTGCCAAATCATCCTGATACTCTTGATATTCAGCAGAGAAAAACTTGCACATCAAACATTACACATCACACAGTAAATGCATAGATTTGTGTGAATATATATAGAATGTCTATGAAGAGTTAAAAAGACCACACATTGTTCAAAGAGGCCTAACAGAGAGGCAGAATCACAATTATGTTTAGGGATATCAAGAGTCTGGCTGGAACTAAGCTAATGACCTCACCTAGTAGAAACACTGCAGAAGATTCAAACCTGAGGTTTGAGGTTTGAGAGGAACCTCAGGGTGGAGTCCAGCTGAAGTGAGGTGAGGAACTATGGAGGCTGCAGAGGGGAGGGGCAGGACCAGACTCAGATAGACAAATGCATTGAAGAATGGACAGATCCAATTGGACTTATGGACAGAGAGATGGCAATTTTAGCAGGTCCCATCAATCACAGGAACCAAACTAATGTCCCTGAGACAATCCAGAGTTCTCTGTCTCTGGCGTCTTGACACGCAGACTGAACTATCTGATGAGTCAGGGCAGCCATGGCTATCTCAGTGCCGAAGATTATGGTGTCCTGTTTACACCCTTTCAATCTGCTGTGTTCAATAAATTCTTGGGATTGTTTTTCCAACATAATTTTAACACGCCAATGGTTCTTATATGGATAGTACCCATTCTACATTTGGAGTAAGTTATTTACCAGTCTGGGCTTCGTGCTACTCTTGCATAGCATCCAGAAAATAGAGGAAGTAGGGGGGCTGGGGTCCAGTTATATTTTTCCAGTGCATATTCCCAATGACACACTTCCTCAATGACCTACTTCCCCTAAGCAGGTCCCATCTTCCCACATCTCTAGCCCCTTCCAGTAGTGCTGCCACCTGGGAAAGTAACCTTCAACTCACGAATCTCTGGAGAACAATGCAGATCCAAACCACGCCGTATTATCTCATTTGGTACTGGCAAGCCAATATTCCAAGGCCCTCATTCCAAGCAAACGAGGATAGCTGTTCATTTTAACATTAACAAACAATGAGATTCATGTGGCCTAAATTTTCTCTCTTTGGTACCACAGCTTTCTCTGAAGCCATGTTCACACAACAGTCCTTTTACACACATGGGCTCTGTGTTAAGCAAGTTCAGCTTGTTAAATGGTGACTCGAGGTCACTCTGTTCTTTACAGTTACTCCACTCATAGCTGAAACACTCTCTCATTCCTAATTCCCTGTATCCTATTTTTATCCATTTTCTTACAGCCATTGGTAAGCTCGGAAATATTTTTATATTCTGCTTTGTGAATTAATTTGGTTTCTAACTACACAGTCACTTCAAAGAAAAACATAATGCTACTCAAGGAAATATTAATGGTAGATTTATCTCATAGTAGAGTTCTGGCTATTATTTTAGTCTTTTATAAATCACACTACACATAGATTATAAAAATCACAATCTTACTTACCCAGGCATGGTGACACACACCTTTAATTCCAGCAGAGGAAGAGACAGGCAGATCTCTGTAGCTTGAGACCAGGCTGGTCTACTTAGTGAGTTCCAGGACAACTGTAGCTACACAGTGAGAACCTGTTCAAATAAATAATTTCTTTAAAAAAAGAAAAAAATCACAATCTTACAAAATAAATTTGAAAATAGATTCAAATAATTTGTTATTTTTGTATATATTCACCAAATTTTTTTTTTTTAGAATCTCACCAATTTTAATGAAGGCAGCACATAAGAACACAGAAAGGAAAATACCTCCATCATCTGCACAAAAAGACAGCATGCCAAAAAGAAAGTCACTGGTCAGGGTCTGAGAAACAGAGTTGAGGACTTGGCAGTGTGGCCTGCGGCAAGCGATAAACCATGCATGAATGAGGTGGAGGACAACCATAGAAAGAAGAAAGAGCAGGAAACACAGTCAGCTTAGGATTGCAAGTCAGAGGCCCTGGAGAGATGGACTGGTTAAGAGCCCTGGCTGCTCTTCTGAATGACCTGGGTTTGAGTCCCAGCACATGGAGGCTTACAGCAGTCAGTAACTCCAGTTCTAGGGGATCAGACGCCCTCTTCTGACCTCTGCAGGCACCTACCACTTATGTCATGTGCAGACATACATGCAGACAAAACATTCATATATATAGAATAAGGATAATTTTTAAAAAGAATTTGAGTTAAGGTGGACTAAAAACTATGATCATCTTAAATTGCAGAATAGTGAAAGGGTTCCTTTGGCCAAAGTGCTTGCAGAGAAACAAAGATTTTGTACAGGAAACAGTAAGCTGTAGAACACTTTTTTACTGGGATTCAGAATGTTATTTGACATTTTTTTATTTTATTGATTTTTATTGAGCTTTACATTTTTCTCTTCTCCCTCCCTGCCTCTCCCTTCCCCTTCAACCCTCCCCCAAGGTCCCCATGCTCCCAATTTACTCAGGAGATCTTGTCTTTTTCTACTTCCCATGTAGATTAGATCTATGTGAGTTTCTCTTAGTGTCCTCATTGTTGTCTAAGTTCTCTGGGATTGTGGTTTGTAGGCTGGTTTTCTTTGCTTTATGATTAAAAACCACTTAAGAGTGAGTACATGTGATAATTGTCTTTCTGTGTCTGGGTTACCTCACTCAAAATAATGTTTTCTAGCTCCACCCATTTTCCTGCAAAATTCAAGATGTCATTATTTTTTTCTGCTGTGTAGTACTCCATTGTGTAAATATACCATACTTTCCTCATCCATTCTTCGGGCAAGGGGCATTTAGGTTGTTTCCAGGTTCTGGCTTTGACAAACAATGCTGTTATGAACATAGTTGAGTACATGTCCTTGTGGCACGATTGAGCATCCTTTGGATATATACCCAAAAGTGGTATCACTGGGTCTTGAGGAAAGTTGTTTCCTAATTTTCTGAAAATCACCACACTGACATCCAATGGGGCTGTACCAGCTTGCATTCACACCAGCGATGCAGAAGTGTTCCCTTGTCCCCACAACCTCTCCAGCATAAGTTGTCATCAGTGTTTTTGATCTTGGCCATTCTTACAGGTGTAAGATGGGACCTCAGAGTTGTTTTGATTTGCATTTCTCTGATGACTAGGGATGTTAAACGTTTCCTTAAGTGTCTTTCAACCATTTTAGATTCCTCTGTTGAGAGTTCTCTGTTTAGGTCTGACGTTAGGCCTGCAGTCTTGGTAGAACAAAAGAGGACAGTGGGTTAACATCAGGAGAATCCAGTATGAGCCTTATTGCTCCCAGGTTTGTCTCCTTCCATTTATCTCTGCTACAGATGAGTAAAGCTGCAGTGCTAAGAGTTTCCAGAACAACATGAATGGCTGCAGAGAAGTAAGTCATCTTGTGTCGGCTAGTGCTGTGGTTTGAATGCAATATGTGTGTGGAATGTCTGGCTCCTACCTCATGCTGCCAACCTGTGCAGCTCTGAAAATGTCAGGAGGCGGGGCCAAGTTGGAGGAAGTAAGTCCCTAGATAGGTCTTGGTGCTCTACCTAGTTTCTGGGTGTGAAAAGGTGTGTATCCATGAGGAGGAAGGATGGGTGGAAAGCAGATGTGAAGGTAGCCTTGAGATAACTAGAGTCTGCCATGCGTTCTTGACAGCATGTGTGGTGCCACAGGTAGAATCGAAGGAGCCAAGGTCTGAGGCTGAATGAAGCCTTTGAAACAATGAGCTAACACAAACCTTCCAGGTTGTTGTATATCTTGTCACAATCCTGCAGGAACTGCCACAAAGAGCAGTGCTGTAACCTCTCTCTGTTCTGATCTGGGGTCACAAGCAACCCACCAAGGCCTTGCTAGTGGAGCAAACAGCTAAGTCAGGGTTCTGATTTTGACCCTTTTCCCTGATATCAACTGTTCCTGAAAATAGATTTAATATCTCAATTAATCACTGATCTACATGTATGAATAAATTTGTATGTTATACAAGTGAATGATGGAATTAAAAAGATTTTGAACTACAAAACTAAATGAAGCCAAAGGGAAAGTCCTTTAGAGGGGAAAAAATACAGTGCCAGTAACCCAACATCCTATGATCTATGTTAAGTTTTCTTTTTTAGAGAAAAGCTAACCCTGTGTTAAGTAAATCTCCATTCTGCACTGAGTGCAGAAAGGGTGTGTATCAAAGCGATGGGTGAATGAGTTGGAAGCAGAAGTTAAGATAATCCAACTACAAACCCACATATATTATGAAAATGTAGTCATAGATTTTTCCATTGCTTTATATTAACAAAATGAAGCCTCCTACAGGAAAAACATCATATAAATTGTATTGTTTAAAAATTGCTGTATTCATTATGAGGAGCTTAATTATGGTCATCATTTACCAAAAAAAATCAAAGTCGTGTCAGAGAATTCATAATAATGAATGTTTCTCATTAAACCTTAATGAACAAGTGGCTTATATTGAAAGAAGTTTGTGAAATATCCTAATTTTCCTTTCTTGTTTAAAAGAATTAATATTCATGCAAATTAGATCCAAATTACCACAGTTTAGGTGGTTACTTAGTACTGCAGATTATAGATTTGTTTATTACCAGAGAAGTCAATTGTATTTGTCATCATGGCTAGATTGTGTTGTGATGAACAACCATTGAGATCTCAGTGACTTCTTTAAAGGCGCAGAGTCATTCTCAGAGCTGCTCTGACCCCACCAGTGACTCAAAAATCACTGCTGTAAACCTTCAACCAACTCAACTCATGGGAGCGCCATTCCTAGGAATGGCAAGGTTGTGTATTAGCTTTCAAAAGTTTCTGCCTAAAGTGACACACATAAGTGCTCACAACCCAGGGCCATATAATCGGACTAACTTGCTACAGGATACTTGATCACACTGTGAACTTCAAGATTATGTTAATTAAATAAAAGCCTGAGGTCAGGAGGCGGAGCCAGCAGCTAGTTGACAGGAAGCAGCCATAGAGGGTAAAGAGGGAGTCAAAAAGACAGATAGGGAAATGCACAGGAAGTAGAAGGGAGGGCTTAGAGTTTGGCAGTTCCTTTTAGATTTGACAGGTAGAAAAAGATCTCACTCTCTGAGATGCTAGCTAAGGAGGTAGGTCAGTCTCTCTGAGCTAGCAGATTTTCACCCCAGCCTCTGACTCCTGAAACTTTATTGCTAAAATCACAAGATATAAATTTAGAAAAAAACAACACTAATACAGTGGATATGTGAGGAAATGGACGTGTACTCTATTATTAATAAGTTGTCTACAGCAGCAATACCGAAGTTAAACAAAGATATTGGTAAAACATACATTGTGTACCTATTGGTGAGTACTCCTAGGATTATTTGCATAGTGTGAGGAAAGAGTGGAATCCTTCACAAGCCAGTCCCAATAACACTATATCTTGAACAAATATAGAATTTCATCAATCCAAAAGTTAATAAATTAATTGCCATTGTGTCTATGTGAGTATAAACAAACCATAAAAAAATCCTCTCATAGTCTGAGAAGGATTGAACTACCAATGCCAAAGACATCTCTCTAGAGAATGGAGTACTGTTCCCTTGAGGGTGGGATTATGTACATCAAAGGTAAAGCTCCTTTCTTCAGGTGAATGTATTATTCCATTAAAGTGTAAGGAATGTTCTTTCTCAGCCAAAAATAAGGAAGAGAGGACTGTAACTAGAGGTGAAAGACTCTCCCTTCTGGAATCCTGTCTGAGAAGGCACACATACTCTACTTTCTTCTTTATCCCGGGGCTAAAACAGTAAGTAAATGAAGAGTTGAGTTAATTAAATGTGTATTTAACTGTATTACCTGGCATTGATTGGCTGGGGCCAGTGTGAAATAATTAATGTAAGTGCTGACTGTCCCCTCCAGGAGGTGACCTCAAGGACATATAATGATAGTGGTAATTTATTTAGTTGAAAATGACTGTGTTCACAGATAGACAGCATGGTAGACAGCATAATGGTACAAGTGAGATTTGCACTGGCTTCGGGGATTTACTCACTGGATTTGTTTGACTATATTTAGCCTGCAATTCATGATTCCTCTTGACTCCCACTAGAGACTGGGAAGTTCTTCATGTTGATAAATAAGTGTGAGTCCTACTAGTGTTGCGGATACTGGCCTGATTTCACTAGAGGCTACAAGAAACAAACACACCAGAACACAACCATGTGGTGAGTTCTGTACATGAGAGCCACTTATTCCCCCAATATAGATCCTTTAGGATCTGTTGATTGCTCTCTAAATTAATGCCAAACATAAAAATATGCTACCACTAAGCACTCCAAGTTTTATTACAGGATTTAGTTGCCAGAATTCATATTTTTATATATACTCCAATAATCTAATCTGCTAATAAGAAATACAATTATCCATCATGCTCTACCCCAGTGGTTCTCAACCTTCCTAATACTGTGATCTTTTAATATAGTTTCTCATGTTGGTGATCCCCAACCATAAAATTATTTTGTGCTACTTCATAACTGGAATTTTGCTACTGTTATGAATCATAATGTAAATGTCTGAGAGGCAGGATATCTGATATGCAACCCCCACAAAGGGGTCTTGACCCACAAGTTCAGAGCTATAACATGAGCTTCTGTCTCAATGCTTTAACAGAACTGAAACCTGCTTACCATCCCTTAATCAGATGTAGTAAAGAAAATTTAATGTAAATATGCAAGTGGCTCTGAATTTTTGCCTTCAATACATCAGAGAGCAATAAGTAATTCTGTATGACAAACATAAGAATTATTACTATGTACATTTAAGCTTGCATACCACATAAGGATATCTTGATCAACAACACCATGTATTCACAGCAGTTTATACAGTCTCATGAAACTATAGCCATCTTAGTTCATATATGTGCACCCTGTGAAGTTCACATAATGATAAAACCACCAAAAGATTCATTTTTTTCAGCTTGTGTACATTTTTCAACTTGTATATAACTTAAGTGATACATAACTATATTTACATGCTTGTTAATGATGGGAAGGCTGGCCAGTCCTATGCTGGTAACTACCAGTCAGGAAGCCCAAAACTCAGCCAGCAGAGGTCTCTGTTAGACTCTCTACAGTACAATGCTCATGGCCTCTTGAGAGTCCTTTCTGGTTCAGTGAAACCTGCTTCCCAAATGCATATTTCTATCTAAAGTTTTTAAATATACAAAAAGGAATTCTGGCACCAGTGGGTGTTAAGTTCTGGTCTCATAATTTCTGTTTAGATAAACCAACAAGATCCATGGCCCACGTGTTCCACTGATGGAGAAATGTTACTTACTCCTTTGTCATCCCCCTGCATTAAATACCAGTGTGAAGTTTTTCTTCTCCAGGGAAACTGGAGCAAACACTCACCTCCTTGTCATCTCAGGGGACATCTGCTTTGCTATCTAAGCTTTCACCAGCCCATATTTATGGTCCTCAGGATTAAGAGGAAGAGCTTTATTTACTTATTATTTGTTTATTTCTGTTATGCAATACATTCAAGTGAGTCATCAAAACTGGAAAACGCTGGAACATGAAAACTGTCATCACAGCAACAAGGAGAGTTGTAGATGTCTTCTTCAAAGCAAAGCACGCTCACTACCAATTCATCTTTGTTTGATGTGTTTAAGTGGCTTTGCAACCCAGGGAAGCAGTTTCTTCAGGCACATACCAGTAAGTCAGTGGGGAACTTTATATTTAAAGGCTAAAGAGCATAAATTCATTCCTAGTCTCAGGAACCACCATCCAAAGGACAAAAAAGTGTTCGTGGCATCAGGATTTCAGTGACTACCACTTCTTTCTTTTACTCTCTGTGTGATCCTTGCTTAAGTAACTTCTTCTATCCTGTTTAGTTCTCTGTGACTTGAGGATAACAGGATTTGCTCCACAGGATAATCCCAAGTATTAAAGAAGATAACACACATGTAAAGCCCTCTTGAATCATACCATACTTTGATTCATTTTTCCTACCTCTTTACTTTTTGGGGTAATGATCAGGAAGGCCTAGAATGTGCTTTTCATTTTAAAAGTCATTGAGTAGCTGAAAATTAAGTCAGATGCTTTCTGTTATAAATTATATTTTTATAGGACTCTATAACACCTCCTTCCTATCTTCATATAAAAGACGTGTCTGGGTTGACAGGGACACTGTATGCCTGTGCCATTAGATTGTTCACATGTTCATTGGTATGAAACCTATTATTCTGTATCTCCTCAGCTACCAAATTGTGGTAGAAAAACTTTTCTACCAACAAATATAAACTATCAGAAGCAAAGGGCAGATAATCGTCCCAACAGCCCACATATTCATCATTGGTTCATTGTCATGTTCACTGACAGCCTGCTCCATGGATTTCTTCTGTTGATAGGAAAAAGATTCTCATGTCATTGTCTCCATTGCCACTCTCTAGCCTGAAAGGAACATCTCTGAATGGATATATCTAAATCTAACTGATAAATTGAACATGAGGTAGAATTTTAAATCTAAAATAGAATCCAAGTAGGAGGAGTCTCTGTTGAAAATAGCAACAGTGTGGGATGTCCGAAAAAGAAACTAGTGTAACAGGTAGACTTCATTGATAAAAGGAAGCATAGAATGGAAGAAGGAGGAAGAGGAGATGACATTGTAAGTACTGTGAAGTCAAGAAAAAAAGAGACACTTTATAGAAGGAGGTGAAAAGTTCTTCCCTACTTCATTGCAGAAAAAAAAGATTGGAAGCCATTTTGACTTGCTCCTACCACTGCCTTCTCAATTCACCAGGATGGGAGACAAAATCTTTCCTGACCTGAGTTTGTTAGTCTGAAGTGTCTCATATAACCCAGGCTGAGTTTTATATAGTCCAAGCTAACCTCAAACTCACCATGTAGCCAAGGGTAACCTTAAATTCCTGATCCGTCTTCCACATCCCAAGACTTGGGAATTCAGGGTACACTATCACATCCATCATATTCTTCCAATTTATGAGGTGAATCCATCCTTCCCATTTTCCAGAGACATATGTTTAAAAGATATAATGGAAGAGAATTACTTACCTATCAAGGCCTATAAATTAACAGATCATTCACAAATATTACATCTATTTCCAAACTATGAAAACAAAGAAGAAATTTTACATGTGGGACTTCTGAGTTCTTCTGAAATTCCCTTTTTTACCACTACAGAGGGACTTAGATCAAGTCTTCATCTTGTTCATTTTCATATCATTAGCCTATACATAAGATACTTCTCTCACTGGTAACCCAAACCCAGAAAGATGATTATGGTATGTACTCACTCATTAGTGGACCCTAGCTATAAAATAAAGGTCACCAAACACTTAGCTCGCAAGCCCAGAGAAGCTGAATACCTAGGTGAACCCAAGGAAAGCATACACAGAACCTCCTGGAAATTGGAAGCAAACAGGATCATCAAGCAAAAGTTGGAAGCCAGGG
>PVIU01019832.1:0-35045 GCA_004026605.1 Ondatra zibethicus
AAACAAAAAAGATTGTGACATAACTGCTCTGAATAAGGTTTGCGTGAGACTCTCTGCAGTAGGATTCCACCTTGCTGTGAGACGGTGGGACTATGATAAATTTGAAAAGACTGAACTAAGGAATTGGTTTGTTTGGTTAGTTTAAAATGAGAGTACTTAACATCAGAGATTTCAGAGAACCAGATGTGCCAGGCCCTTCCATGGTTCAGTGTCCATGCTATTTACACAAGAAAATATGATTGAGGACTGAAGGGCCCAAGAATAAGAATATAAAAATATAAACTGGGTGGTGGTGGTGCACACCTTTAATCCCAGTGCTTGGGAGGCAGAGGCAGCGAGATCTCTGTGAGTTCGAGGCCAGCCTGGTCTACAGAGCGAGTTCCAGGACAGGCTACACAGCTACAGAGAAACCCTGTCTCAAAAAACCAAAAAAATATATTTAAAAAAATACGTATATATATATATGCATGATGCCTAGGAGAATGAGAACAGACTGTCAGCAGCTTTCTCAGTAGCTTAAGGGTAAACTATTAACAGTGGGTTACTCCGTTTTACAACCCATAGTTCTATTTACAAGGCCAAAGCATCTCTCTGCAAATGGAGAGTTAACCTACAGATATGAACACAGTCAACTTTTAGGAGATATGACCTCTGGGTTACACATTTTCCCTGCTATGTGAAACTGGCAGCATCAGAGGGGAGAGCACAGGGCTTCAGTAAACACCACCTGGAAATACTAAGACAATAGTAAGTACAAACACTAGTTTAACTGAAAGACTCTGTTAATGGAGATTGTAAAGTAAGGCAATCTGTGTCTGAGTTTTACCTTGAGATTGCAAAAATTCCTTTGCTCAGACCTAATGCTTGGTGCCCCTACTATAAAAAGGTGAGTTCAGAAACCAGCCTTTGCCACAGCCTTACAGAATCCATCTCTAGTTGTGGTCTCAGCTAGCTGATAAGCTTTTTGTGCCCCATGGAGATTTTTTTTTTATTTTTTTTTCCTGGATTCTGGTTTCTGGAATAAAGTTTGCTTCTTGTTTATTAGACTTTGGTGATCTGTTGAATGGAGAGAAGTTTCCTTTGTTTGTCTCGGCCACCCGGCTATCTTACACCCGAAATAACCACACAGAATTTGTATTAATCACTGCCTGGCCCATTATCTCTAGCCTCTTGTTGGCTAACTCTCACATCTTGATTTAACCCATTTCTAATAATCTGTGTGTTACCACAAGGTCGTGGCTTACTGGAAAAGATTCAACATGTCTGACCTGGAGGCTCCATGGCTGTTCTCTGCCCTTCTTCCCAGATTTCAGTTCTGTCTACTCCACCTATCTAAGTCCTGCCCTATCAAAAGGCCAAGGCAGTTTCTTTATTCAACCAATGAAAGCAACACATAAACAGAAGGACCTCCTACACCAGTGGTCTGTCCCCATCTTTGCGAAACCCTCCTGAACCCAACAAGGACCACATTGGTATGTGACACAAGAGCTGTGACCATGTTGAAAGATGAAGGATTATCACTTGGCAGTATGCTAAACAAACTCAGAAGAATGCTTCCCTTTTGTAGAAGAAACCTACTTTTGTGGTAACCCGACACTGTTGAGCTTTCAAAATCACTTTTGTTGTTTATTTACACATTTTTTTCATTCCAGAATGTGATGGGAAACAAATTTCAAGATAGTTGACATCCCTAATAAGACCACTAAGCCTATGAAATGAATTACAAGTGCCCAAAAAGCCAAAAGTGTAAGTTGTCAGATTGGTCTGGAAACATGCAAACCCAACTGTGTTCTACAGAAAATATATTAAAGGTACGTATGTACTCTAGCATATTCAATGTGATGATCTTCACAGTAGTTAAAAGAAGACTGAGGTTGGGCTGACGAGATGGCTCAGAGGTTAAGAGCACTGGCTGCTCTTCTGGAGGGCCTGAGTTCAATTCCCAGCAACCACATGATGCCCCACAGCCATCTATAATGAGATCTGGTACCTTCTTATGTGTATATATGTGTGTGTGTGTGTGTGTGTGTGTGTGTGTGTGTGTGTGTGTATGTATTAAATGAACTTTTAAAAAAAGAAGCCTGAGTCGACTTTAAAACTGAGGGAGCTGGGGGACAAAGAATATTGCCAGTGAAAATAAAGAGAGCAAGGGCATGGTAGAACATACCTTTTAATCTCTGCATTGGAGAGGCAAAACCAGATGGATGTCTGTGAGATAAAGACCAACTAGGAGGAGTTCAGCAAAGACTATATAGTGAAACCCTGTCTAAATATTAAAATAAACTCATAGTATACTCCGAATAGCATAGTTTCAAAGATGAAGGAGGGGAAAACTATTAAGGAATAACAGCCAAATATACCATCATGTTCAAATGTTTTCAGTTTCAACTGATGAACAAGCCCAGAAAAGAAACAGAGCATAGTCGAATTGGACAGCATATCAACTGTGAATGCTGTTAGGATAAAAATGGAGGCAGTTAAACATTAATGGAATCAAAGTAGCTTGAAGGGAGAGCTTTGATGTACACATACATATAGCAGATAGGATTCCTATACTCCTTTAAAGAGCACAAAAATGTACAAGGCCCACATGACCTTACACACAATAGATACTTCTGTGAGTACATCTGTTGGTTCTGTTTCTCTTCAACTACAGCATGATGTCATTTTGTCATTGCTTCTTGTAGCCAAGGATGTTCCAAACTACTTCTCTTTCCTACACTTCACCTTTACAAACCCTTGCTTCCTTGACCTCCCTGAATTATCAGGTGCTCTATTGTACATCTTCCGTATTGCAGTCTTCTGATTGCCCCTGAATTGTTTCAAGACATCTACTCTCTCAGGTTTTTTTATTGATGTAAAACCAATATTATTCCTATGTATACACTCTTAGGGGGTGAGAACTTGGTTCCTGGTATTCTTCTTTACCACTTTCCACCTTATTTTTTGAGAGAGATTTTCAATGACCCAGGAATTCCCAGTTTGACTAGATGGGCTCACCAGTGAGGTTCTATGATCCACCTGATCTAGACTGTTAGCTCTGCAGATGCTGGCTTATGGCCTACCTCTGGCTTTTTTTTATTGATTTTTATTGAGCTCTACATTTTTCTCTGCTCCCCTCCCTGCCTCTCCCCTCCCCTTCAACCCTCCCCCAAGGTCCCCATGCTTCCAATTTACTCAGATCTTGCCTTTTTATACTTTCTACTTCCCATGTAGATTAGATCTATGTAAGTCTCTCTTAGTGCCTTCACTGTTGTCAAAGTTCTCTGGGATTGTGGTTTGTAAGCTGGTTTTCTTTGTCTTATGTTTAGAAATTACCTATGAGTGAGTACATGTGATAATTGTCTTTCTGTGTCTGGATTACCTCACTCAAAATAATGTTTTCTAGCTCCATCCATTTTCCTGCAAAATTCAAGATGTCTTTTTTTTGCTGTGTAGTACTCCATTGTGTAAATGTACTACATTTTCCTTATCCACCACACCTGTGACCACCGGAGCCTTGGCCCAGACTGCCCCTGGAGAGGTAAGCATATGGGTTACTGGTTGGAGCGGTCAGATCTCTAGGCTCTTGCATTGGGAGGAACATCCCATTGCCCCAGACCCACCTGAAGCCCCCAAGCAGCCTCCATACCCCTGCTGCCATCCTCCACCACATCTGTGACCACTGGAGCCTTGGCCCAGACTCTCCCTGGAAAGAGCCTTGGCCCAGACTGCCCCTGGAGAGAAGTCCCAGAGTCTTATCAGTATCCATTAGAGTCACAGCCCTGCCTGCATCCAGAAGAGCGACCATTGAAGCCACAGGCCACACCTTCACCCATTGGAGAAAGAGGGAGCCCCCCCAAAGTGCAGGTCTCAGCTGAACCCACTGGAGGAAGAGATGGACAGAGAGCAGTGTAATAACACATCCAACAACATAAAGACCAACATGGCACAACCAGAACCTAGTGGTCCTACAACAGGAAGATCCAAACATCTGAACCCAAAAGAAGCAGGAGAAAATGACCTTTAATATAACTTTATGAAAATGATAAACACTTAAAGAGGAAATGAAAAATTCCCTTAAAGAAATGGAGGAAAATAAATAAAGCTCTTAAAGAAAACCAAGAAACCCAACTAAAAACAAACAGGTGAAACAAACAGCTCAAGACTTGAAAATTGAAATAGAAGCAATAGAGAAAACAATAGAGGGAATTCAGGAAATGAAACATCTGGGTAAACAAACAGGAACTACAGGTGCAAGCATAACCAACAGATTACAAGAGATGGAAGACAGAATCTCAGGAGTTGAAGATATGATAGAAGAATTAGATTCATTAGTCAAAGTGTTAAATCCAACAAATACTTAACACAAAACATCA
Source organism: Ondatra zibethicus (assembly GCA_004026605.1). Classification (NCBI taxonomy): domain Eukaryota; kingdom Metazoa; phylum Chordata; class Mammalia; order Rodentia; family Cricetidae; genus Ondatra; species Ondatra zibethicus. The sequence goes on from PVIU01019832.1 coordinate 4,359, forward strand.
AGGAAATGTGGGACATCATGAAAAGACCAAACCTAAGAATAATAGGGATGGAAAAAGGAGAAGAACTCCAGCTCAAAGGCACAGAAAATATATTCAACATACCAGAAAGCATTCCCAACCTAAAGAAGGATATGACTATGAAGGTAAAAAAAAAAAAAAGTCTATAGAACACCAAATAGACTGGACCAGAAAAGAAAGTTCACCACATAATAATTAAAACACTAAACATACAGAATAAAGAAAGAATATTAAGTGCTGCAAAGGAAAAAGGCCAAATAACACATAAAGGCAGACCTATCAAAATTACACCTGACTTCTCAATGGAAACTGAAAACCTGAAGGTCCTGGCTAGATATGCTGCAGACACTCGCTGGCTCAATTCTGCAGACACTAAGAGATGACAGATGAAAGCCCAGACTACTATACCCAGCAAAGCTTTCAATCACCATAGATGGGGAAAAACAAGATATTCTGAAGAGTCCAAGAATAGGAATATAGAAAGAAAGTTGTAAGCCTTGGAGAATGAGAGCAGGCTGTTGGCAGCCTATTCCGCAGATTAAGGATTAACTATAACAGTGGGTTACTTTGCTTTACAACCCATAGCTGAATGCAAGGCTGAAGCGGCCCTCTGCAAACTGAGAGTCAGCTTTTGGATAACCTCCTGGCCACTCATGACCATCAATTGATGTAAGCTGAGTTAACTTTTAAATGATGGGATGTACCTGACTTTTTGGTTCTGCATTTCCCATACCCTTCCCTGCTATGCAAAACTGGCAGTATCAAGGGAGTGTAAAGCTTTGGTAAACACTATCAGGAAGCATCAAGGAAGAATAATGACTTAAATGCAAACACTAGTGTAACTAAAAAACTCTGGGAATGTAAATGGTAAAGAAGGGCAATTTGTATCTGAGTTTTGCCTCAAGATTGTAAAAATTCTTTTGTTCGTGACTAATGCTTGCTTCTTGCTATAGAAAGGGGAGTTCGGAAACCGTCCTTTGCCACAGCCTTACAAGTCCATCTCTGGCTGTGGTCTCAGGTAGCTGATAAGCTTTTTGTGCCTCATAGAGATTTATTTTTTTTTAATTTTTTAATTTTCTTTTCCTGGAATAAAGTTTGCTTCTGGTTTAATAGACTTTAGTGGTCTGTCCCCATCTTTATGCAACCCCCATGGATCGAACAATCCCATGACAAAACCAAGTTTAAATATTACCTATCCAAAAATCCAGCATTACATAAAGTACTAGAAGGAAAACTCGAACCCAAGAAAGTTAGCTGCACCCATGAAAAAACACAGGCAACAAGTAACTTCCCACTACATACTAGCAAACCCCAAAGAAGAGAAACACACAAACACTACTACCAAAAAATAACAGGAATTAACAATCACTGGTCATTAATATCTCTTAATGTAAATGGACTCAACTCGCCTATAAAAAGACACAGATTAATAGAATTGATACAAAACAGGATCCAGAATCCACAGCCGGGGATGGTCTCCAGCACCGAGCACCCATCGCCATGCCTCAGAAAATTGAGGAAATCAAGGACTTCCTGTTCACGGCCCGGTGGAAGGATGCCAAATCTGTCAAGATCAAGAAGAACAAGGATAGTGTGAAGTTCAAGGTTCGTTGCAGCAGGTACCTTTACACCCTGGTCATCACAGACAAGGAGAAAGCTGAGAAGTTGAAACAGTCTCTGCCCCCTGGCTTGGCAGTAAAGGAGCTGAAATGAAGCAGACCTCTGTTTGACTATTAAAAAACTCTTAAAAAAAAAAACAGGATCCATCCTTCTGCTGCATACATGAAACATACCTCAACCTCAAAGACAAACATTACCTCAAGAGTAAAGAATTTTCCAATCAAATGGACCTAAGAAACAATCAGGTGTTAGATATCTAATATCTAACAAAATAGACTTCAAACTAAAATCAGTCCAAAGAGATGGAAAAGGGCACTTCATACCCATCACAGGAAAAATCCATCAAGGTGAAGTCTCAATTCTGAACATTCATGGCCCAAATACATGTGCACCTACATGTGAACATGTGCATAAAAGGAACATTTATAAAGCTTAAATTACACATCAAACCCCATAAACTAATAGTAGGAGATGTCAACACTCCACTCTCACCAATGGACAGGTCTGCCAAACAGAAACATAACAGAGAAATAAGAGAACTAACAGATGTCATGACTCAAGTGGACTTTATAGACATTTACAGAACATTTCACCCAAACACAAAACAATAAACCTTCTCAGCACCTCATGGAACCTTTCATAAAACTGACCACATACTTGGCCACAAAGCAAACCTCAACAGATAAAAAAAAAAAATTGGAATAACTCCCTGTATCTTATCAGATCACCATTACTTAAAGAATTCAACAACAACACTAATTGCAGAAAGTCAACAAACTCATGAAAATTGAACAATGCTCAACTGAATCACTCCTGGGTCAAGGAAGTAGTAAATAATGACTTCTTAGAATTCAATGAAAATGAATTTACAATATAACCACACTTATGGGATACTTTGAAAGCAGTGCTAAGATGGGGGTTCATAGCACTAAGTGCCTACATAAAGAAAGTGGAGAAATCTCACACAAGCAATTTAGCAGCACATCTGAAACCTCTAGAACAAAAAGAAACAAACTCGCCCAGGAGGAGTAGGTGCCAATAAATAATCAAATCGAGAGCTGAAATGAATAAAATAGAAGCAAAGAATCAATGAGACAAAGAGTTGGCTCTTTGAGATAATCAACAAGATGGACAAACCCTTATCCAAACTAACCAAAAGGCAGAAAGGGGATATGCAAATTAACAAAATCAGAAATGAAAAGGTGGACATAACAACAGACACAGAGGAAATCCAGAGAATCATATAAAAACCTGTACTCCACAAAATTAGACAATTTGAAGGAAATGGACAGTTTTCCAGAGAGGTACCACATACCAAAATTAAATCAAGAACAGAAACAATTTAAATAAACCTATAACCCCTAAGGAAATAGAAGCAGTCATCAAAAGTCTCCCAACCAAAAATAAACAAATGAATGAATAAAAAAAATACAAAAAAAAAACAGTCCAAGAGACGTAATTCAGGTCTTGAGTCAGGATGATATGTGCCTTTAAACCAAATCTTGAGGCAGGAAGGTATACCTTTAATATGGGCCATACCTTCTGGTTGAAATCTATAAAAGGACATAGAAGAAGGAAGCTTTTGTTCTTTGCCTGTGTGTCCTCACCTAACTAGCACATTCATTCCTTCACAGACATTGAAACCTACCTCACTGAGGTTCCAGCATATACAGGTAAGACACCCAGTCTTGTGGGAGTGAGAAACTACTAGATTATTGGACTTTCAATTCCAGCTAGCCATTGTTCGATTGCTGGACTGCACCTGTAGTCATTCTATTAAATCCCGTGTGTGTGTGTGTGTGTGTGTGTGTGTGTGTGTGTGTGTTCATTCCATAAATTCTGTGACCCTAGAGAACCCTGACTAATATAGATGGAAACAATACCATTACTGAATTTTCTACTGGGTAACTATCTTCACCAGGATGAACTTAAATCAGAATAATCTCTCCCCAAAGTATCATACATGTGAATGTATCATTCCAAATAGGTACTAACAAACAGGAAGTAAATTTTTGAGATACCACCATAACAGTATAATTTAGAATCCAATATATTGTCAGCTACAAATGACTGTAGACACATAAACAGAACAAAGCATCAATTATTTTATATTGAAGAAATAGCTCTCCTTGGACATTACAGTTATCATCAAGACTGGAGACATTGCTCAGCAGTTAAGATCACTGGCTGTGCTTTCTTGCTGAGGACTCACATTCAGTGTCCATCACCCACATGGTGGCTCAAACTGTCTTAACTTCAGTTCCAGGCCTTCTTTTGCCCCCCCCCTCAGGCGTCAAGCACACACAAAAAAGTGCACTTGCAGGCACAGCCTCCACCTGTATGTATTGGAGAAAGAAATGAGCAACTCGTCTCCTGGCTGGACAGCCCAGGCCTCTAGGCCCTAGACCCTAGGGCATATCCTGTGCCCCTCCCCCACGCATCACTGCCCCATCAGCTGGGTAGCAGGTCACACCTGCAGGAAGAACCCTCCACCATCACCCCTGCCACCTATTTCCCTGCCAACCAACTCCACAACATTAGAGGCCTCCTAAGCACAGGCTCCACCTGTACTGATTGGAGGAAGAGGTAACTGGTCTCCCAGTTGGGAGCTAATACCAATACTCCTCAAATTGTTCAACACAATAGAAGCAGAAGGAACATTGCCAAATTATTTTTATGAGGCTACAGTTACCCTGATACCCAAACAACACAAAGATGCAACAAAGAAAGAGAATTACAGACAAATCTCCCTCATGGACATTGACACAAAAATACTCAATAAAATATTGGCAAACCAAATCCAATAATACATCAAAAAATTCATTCACCACGATACAGTGGGCTTCATCCCAGAGATGAAGGGATGGTTCAACATACAAAACATTGTCAATGTAATCCACCATATAAACAAACTGACAGAAAAAAAACATGATCATCTCATTAGATACTGAAAAAACCTTAGACAAAAATCCAACACCCCTTCATGATAAAGGTCTTGGAGAGATCATGGATACAAAGAACATAGTAAAGTCAATATACAGAAAACCAGCAATCAACATCAAACTAAATGGAGATAAACTCAAAGCAATTCCACTAAAATCAAGAACAAGACAAGGCTGTCCACTCTCTCCATATCTATTCAATATAGCGCTTGAAGTTCTTGCTAGAGCAGCAACACAACAAACAGAGATCAGGGGGATACAAATAGGAAAGGAAGAAGTCAAACTTTTGTTATTTGCAGATAATGTGATAGTATACACAAGGACCACAAAAATTATACTAGGGATTTCCTACAGTTGATAAACACCTTCAGTAATGTGCTGGGATACAAGATTAACACAAAAAAATCAGTAGCCCTCCTATATCTAAATGATAAATGGTCTGAAAAAAATAGAGAAACATCTTTAAAATAGCCACAAATAATATGAAATATCTTGGGGTAACTCTAACCAAACAACTGAAAGACCTGTATGACAAGAACTTTTAAGTCTTTGAAGAAAGAAATTAAAGAAGATATCAGAAAATGGAAGCATCTTCTGTATTCAGGGATAGGTAGGATTAACATGGTAAAAAAAAATGGCATTCTTACCAAAAGCGATATACAGATTCAGTGCAATCCCCAACAAAATACCAACACAATTCTTCACAGACATCAAAAGAACAATACTCAATTTTATATGGAATAAAAACAGGATAGCCAAAACAGTCCTATACGATAAAGGAACTTCTGAAGGCATCACCATCCCTGACTTTGAGTTCTACTATAGAGCTATAGTAATAAAAACAACTTGGTACTGACATAAAAACAGAAACATGGATCAATGGAATTAAATTAAAGATCCTGATACTAATCCAGACACCTATGAACACCTGATATTTGACAATGAAGTCAAAATTGTACAATACAAAGGAAACCTCTTCAATAAATGGTGCTGGCATAACTGGATGGCAACATGTAGAAGAATACAAATAGATCCATATCTAACCCCATGCACAAAACTCAAATCTAAATGGATCAAAGATCTCAACATAAATCCACCCACACTGAACTTCATTGAAGAGTAAGTGGGAAGTACCCTCGAACACATGGGCACAGGAAACCACTTCATAAAGATAACCCCAGTAACACAGACATTAAAAACAACAATTAATAAATGGGACCTCCTGAAACTGAGAAGCTTCTTTAAGGCAAAGGCTATGGTAAATAAGACAAAATGGCAGCCTACAGAATGGGAAAAGATCTTCAACAATCCCACATCTGATAGAGGACTGACCTCTAAAATATATAAAGAACTCAAGAAACTAGACATCAAAATACTAAACAATCCAATCAAAAAATGGGGTACAGATCTAAATAGAGAAATCTCAACAGAAGAATCTCAAATGGTTGAAAGACATTTTAGGAATTTCTCAACATCCTTAGTATTCAGGGAAATGCAAATCAAAACTACTCAGATACCATCTCACACCAGTCAGAATGGCTAAGATCAAAACGACTGATGACAGCTTATGTTGAAGAGAATGTAGAGTAAGGGGAACTCTCCTCCACTGTTGATGGGAGTGCAAACTTTTGCAGCCACTTTGGAAACTAGTATGATGATTTTTCAGAAAATTGGGAATCAATCTACACCAAGACCCAGCAATACCACTCTTGGGCATATACCCAAGGAATGCTCAATCATACCATAAGGACACTTGCTCAACTGTGTTCATAGCAGCATTATTCATAATAGCCAAAACCTGGAAACAACCTAGATACCCTTCAACCAAACAATGCACAAAGAAAATGTGGTACAATGGAGTATTACTCAACAATAACAAAAATGACATCATGAAATTTGCAGGCAAATGGATGGAACTAGAAAAAAATCCTGTGTCAGTGTGGCAATTTCTCAGAAAATTAGGAAACAACCTTCTGCAAGACCCAGTAATACCACTTTTGGGTATATATCCAAAGGATATTCAATTGTGTCACAAGGACATGTGCTCAACTATATTCATAGCAGCATTGTTTGTCATAGCCAGAAACAACCTAAATGCTCCTCGACTGAAGAATGGATAAGGAACATGTGGTACATTTACACAATGGAGTACTACACAGCAGAAAAAAATAACATCTTAAATTTTTCCGGAAAACAGACAGAGCTAGAAAACATTTTGAGTGAGGTAACTCAGACACAGAAAGACAATTATCACATGTACTTACTCATAGGTGGTTTTTAAACATAAAGCAAAAAACAACAAGCTTACAAACCACAATCCCATAGAACTTAGACAACAATGAGGACACTAAGAGAGACTTATATAGAGCTAATCTTCATGGGAATTAGAAAAAGACAAGATCTTCTGAGTAAATTTGGAGCATAGGGACCTTGGAGGAAAGTTGAAGGGAGGAGGGGAGAGGCAGGGAGAGGAATGGAGAAAAATGTAGAGCGCAATAAAAATCAATAAAAAAAATCATCCTGAGGGAGGTAACCCAAACCCAGGAAGACAAACATTGTATGTGCTCACTCATAAGTGGATATTAGATGAAAAACAAAGGATAGCCAGGCTACAACCCACAGTACAAGAGAAACTAGGTAACAAGGAGAACCCTAAGAGGGACACACATGGATCACCCTAGGATGGGGAAATAGACAAGGTCTCCTGGGTAAACTGGGGCTTGGCAGCAGGGAGTGGGATAAGAGCATGAGGGAATAGGATTGTTGAGTTGGGGGAGAGATGACAAGGAGGGAGGGCAGTGAAAAAGATATCTTGATAAAGGAAGCCATTATGGCAGTAGGGGAAACCAGAGAGTAGGGAAACAAGTAGGAATCCACAAGGATGATCACAGCTAATATTCCTAGGAATAGTGGAGAGGGTGGCTGAACTAGCCTTCTCCTGTAATCAAACTGATTACTACCCTAATTGTCATCATAGAACCTTTATCCAGTAACTGATGAAAACATATGCAGAGATCCACAACCAAGGACTGGGCCAAGTTCCTGGCAGCCAGTTGAAGAGAGTGCAGGGGGATTACATGGGCAAGGGGGGACATGATGAGGAAACTCACAGATATAGCTGATCTGAGTTAGTGGGAGCTCATGGACTCTGGACTGACAGCTGGGGAGCCTTCAAGGGGCCAAACTAGGCCCTCTGCATGTGGGTCACAGTAATGTGGCTTGGTCTGTTAGTAGGGTCCCTAGCTGTGGGACCAGGATATATCCCTGGTGCATGAACTGGCTTTTTGGAGTCTATTTCCTATGGTGGGATATCATGATCAGTCTTGATACAGGGGGTTGGGGCTTGGTCCTGCCTCAGATTTCCCAGGATTTGTTGACTCCCTAAGGGAGGCCTTACTCCCTCTGAGGAGAGGATGGGAGTGGGGGAGGGAGAACTGTGGTTGGTATGTAAAATGAATATTAAAAGTTAAAAAATAAAATAACTACAAAAAACTGCACTAACAGGCTGTGGGAGCACATTCTGCTCCTTTAGCTAATAGCCTTTAAGATACCAGCCCACTTGGGCATGGTCTCTTATACTGTAAAAGCAGCTGTAAACGTGTGCCCACTCTCTTGCTCCTGGCTACTGCTTCCGGCTGTTAGACTCTGTTCCTGTTCACACAGAGGACTGTTATCTAGGACAGTGATCTGTAAGTTTTTCCCTTAAATAAATAACCCTTTTATTATTCGTAATTCTGAACTGGTGTGGGATTAGTTTGTGACTTCTGTCATTATCTGGTGCCCACCGTTTGGTTTTAGAAACCCCAGCTCTGCCACATGCCGCCAGCCCACCTCGGCCACAGCCTGTGTGTGGAGCCAGTAGTTCATTTAGATATAGAATTCTTCCACAACTGTGGCTTTTCTTGCTATAGATCAGCCACAGTTCTTCATATTATCTCATTACATGCCTCAGAGTGGCTTCCAGTCCCTGGGCACTTGCCCTGGTGACTGTGCCCCACTGCCATGCACCTTGTGAAAACTCAAACATGATACGGGCATTCCCGGGTCCCTTCTGTTATCTTGTTATTCCTGTACTCCTGCTACTGCTGACTGATCAGGGCCCACTGCGGTGCACATGGTCTGTGATTACTATTAAATAAATATTTTTAATCTAAGCATATCTGCTGAAACATTTTTTGAGAGAATTAGCACTGTTGAATGTATTAATTGAACTCTGCCAAAGGGGTATGACAGATTGATAGAATGGCTCTACAGGAAGGTAATATGCATGCTATAAAGATTATGTCCAAGGATAAGACATTATCTCTACTGGACAAACTTCATACCTTGGAATCATCAGTGAGGAAATTAGAGCAGAACACTGAACAGGAGATCCAGACTTTACAAAAGGCAGTGGTAAACAGATTTGAAAAGATTGAGGAAATTATCAAATTTGATGTCCAGGAACAAAAGGTAAAAAGGCAGAATTTAACCTTGTTGGTAAGTAAAAATCTCCAGGATAGCTTCACCAGAGTTCTGCCTGCCTTTCCAGTAATAACAGCAGAAAGAGTATCTGGCCCCAAGTACCCTAAGGTTTTCAATGAATATTCATGGGAGCCCATGTGTATGACTGATCTAAAGAAAATTAAACAAGAAATTGTAGCTTATGGACTGCAATTATTCGTCCTCTTGTTGGTAAAAACGTGGGCTTTCAGTAACAAAGTAATGCCTCAAGATTGGACACAGTTAATCTCAGCAGTCTTAGAAATTGGACCGCAATTATTTTGGAGGAGCTTTTTTAGGAAGAAGCTAGAATTTTAGAGCAACAAGAAAAAGAAAAAGAACTTGAGATTTCCCTAGATCAAATTCTAGGTAAAGAATTTTACTCTGATACTCAGGATCAGGTGCTTTATGATGACCACACCTTGTCCCTATGTAGCACAGCAGCTTTAAAAGCTTGGGACAGGATTCAGGAATCAGGAAACAGAGTTGAATCATATCTTAGGGTTAAACAGGGTCAGAGAGAAACTTTTAGTGACTTTTTGCAAAGACTAACTAGGACTGTACAAATAGGGGTAACTGACCCAGAAGTATTGATCTTTCACTTATGAGAATGACAAAATAGAATGCAAAAGAATCCTTGGCCCTTTAAAGATCAGATCAGCACCCATGGATGAATGGGTCTTGCATACAATGAATGTTAAGACACTTGACTATAGTACTGAAGCTTGGGTAGGAGAAGTGCATTATTTGTGGCTAAAGTGCCAACAACAACAACAAGGTTCCATGCTGCGCCAGCGCAGCTTGGATGCCGAGACTGGCAGAGGGTGCCAGGATTGAGACATGGAGTCTTCAATGCTGAAGGAAGAACAACCTTTATTTTTTCCCCGAGCTAGAGCCTTTTATACCTTTAGGCAGCTGGCCCAAGACATGCTGAGCAGCCAGAGGTCAAGATCAGGGCATCGTGTACTGGGAATGCTTCTGCAGAAAACCACTGGTCAGAAGGAACACAAACATCCTTGTTGATTACAAGGAAGTTTAGCTGTTGGTCATGGGGACTGTAGGCAGCCAGATCACAACACTTCCAGTGAACAAAGTCTTGAACTCCTGCTTACACTAAATGCTAGGAATTTTGTAGAGTACAGCATGTTACCCCACACAACTAGAATTATGTTAACATTATTATGGCCTTCATTCGAAAGTTCATTTCAATTTTTATTTATATTTGACCCATGATTAAAGTACCCTTACTATAAATATTTGGATGTAATAGTATTTCCATGTAGATTACTTATACACAACAAACTAGACTTTATAGTAGACTTCTGGCAGCCATCCAAATGACCAAGTTTAGTTTCATCAATAATGTGATGGCTGACACCTAAGTGTTTCTAGACATGTTACAACAAGATATGCAATCTTCAATGTGTTCTTACAAAAAATGTTTCATCTGAACATAACTTGCATTGGATCAAAGGTAACAGTGACTAAGGGCTGGGAATGTAGCTTGGTGACTTAGTTCATACTTGCCCCACACAAGGACCTAGGCTCAATCAATGCTGAAAATTTAATAAAGGACAGATCAAGGACAAATCTATATCTATATTGGATTCTCCTTAGGATATATACATTCATAGAAAGGATAGTATGGGAGTCAAAGAAATATTTCTCAATGTCATAAAGTTTTGGATATTTCCATAGAATAATCAATGGTGCTATGGTATTGATCATATTCCATCTTGGCTAATGCAGTGTAGGCACATATTTGTACATTGAATGGTGACTAGATTTCCAGACCATAGTTTGCACATGCGCAGTAGTTGAGTTTGACTGGCAAGCAAGAGCCAGGTAAATCTAACCCACCTGTGGGTAAAAGGCAAGCAGGAGACAGTTTGGAGAGCAAATTTAACCCCATACAGTCAGCAGCCCAGAGTCGGCCAATAAAATAGAGGAGAGGATTAAAAAATTCTAATTATATGATTACAAGTTAAAATAAAAAAAAAAGACAGTTAAAAATCGTTGCAGCATGTCCTACCCCATGCCATGGGGCCCAGCTTCAGCTAGGAGCTGGACAGGCTGGTTTACAAAAAGGTGGCCACAGAAAACTGCAGCTTCAGGACAATTAAAAATAAATAAGCAGGTTAAATATGCTTCTTTTCCATTTCACTATTTTGTTGCTCCTTTCTCAAAAATCTGTTGTTTGTAGGCATGGAAATTTGTATCCAAGGTGAATTAATATTACTTCCTTTGATTCTCAAATCTGTTTTCAATACTGTGCCTCTGCAGTAAAGTTTAAAATCAGAGATTGTGTTGCATTCAAAAGTTCCTTGATTCAACAGGATTTTAGGATTGTTTAGGCTAACCTGAGTTTATGTTTTCCTTATAAAGTTGAGGATTGTTCTTTCAAAGTCTGTGAATAATTTTGGTATAATTTTAATGGGCAGTTACATTAAATCTGTAGATTGATTTCAGTAAGATATGTCATTTTTGCTATGTTGTTTCTACTTTCACAACAAAATAGGAGATCTTTCCATTTTCTGATGTCTTCATTTTCTTCAAAGATTTAAAGCTTTTTGTCATAAAGGTTTTCCCACTTGTTTTGTTAAAGTTATTCCAAAATATTTTATGGTATTTATGGCTATTGTAAAGGATAATGTCTCTCATTTATCATGTGTAAAAGAGATGCATTTTTGGTTGTTTTCAGATTATGTCTATGACAAAATAATCCTGCTGTGAACATAGTTGAGCACATGTCCTTATGGTATAGTTGAGCATCTTTTTTTTTATAGGACTAAATCTGGTATTGCTGAGTTTTAAGGTAGATTGTTGCCTAATTTTCTGAAAAATCGCCATAGTAGGATAGAAAGTGGCTGTGCCAGTTTGTACTTCCACCAACAGTGGAGGAATAAAACGTCAGTTCACAATTTTTTTTTGAAAAAAGGTCTTTATACAGCCAAAGTTGGATTTGAAGTCACTATTTAGCTAGGCTTACCTCCAACTCTTCATCTTCCTGCTTCAACTTTCCAAATACTGGGTTTCAGGCATGCACAACACCCATGCTTAAAATGTAATCTTAATAGTACAGCTCCAAATACCCAATATACAAAAAATAGGATCAATGAAGGAAATTAACAATTTTTGAATCTAGGTAAAAACACAGAAGTGTGTTTTTGATTCTTCCAACTTTTTCGTATCAATGCAAAATTTCACACATGTATTTTTGTAAGAGGTTTCAGTTTTGCTATTTTTGTTAATGTTTTATGGGAAGTCCAACAGAAAAGGCCACTCAGACAGAGTTTTTAAAGTCTTTATTCCAGTTAGCTGGGACTACAATCAGGTATTTGGGAACCAGTTGTAGTCCCAAGCATTTCAAGCAAGGAGCTGTTAAAAGCAAAAGCCACATCCTTTTATATTGCTCAGCAGCTCAAGGGGAAGCTCTTGCTAAAGCAGGTATTTTAACAAAAGTCAACAGAAGCAGTTAGTTGGAGGGGGAGGTTTACACATGCGAGTAGTTTAACAGCAGCCAGGATAAATTAGATAGGGAATTTTGACCTACAGTTCCTAGAACAGAGATGGATTTTCCACAAAATTCTCCATTAGAAGTCAAATTTTCAGCAAGAATATGAGATGGAGGGACCTCTACACTGTCCTGCCCTGTCACAAATATATAGTTTAACTTAATATCTGGACATAGAATATAAATTATAGGGTTTTAGCCTTTGAATTTTTTTGTTTTTGTTTTTATTTTTTCAAGACAGGGTTTCTCTGTAGCTTTGGGGCCTGTCCTGGAACTAGCTCTGTAGACCAGGCTGGCCTCGAACTCACAGAAATCCACCTGCCTCTGCCTCCCGAGTGCTGGGATTAAAGGCGTGCGCCACCAACGCCTAGCCAACAGCTGTGTTTTTAACATCTCTACACAAATACTTAAGGAATGAACGCTCAATGAAAATCCCTTCATGTACCTTTTCATCCATGAGATTTTACACAGAATGAAGTTATTTAAAATTTAATAGTGGATGAATGCATGAGGCTTTACTAAACAGAATTACAATTACCTTGTAATATCAGTTACAGTAATTCCAACAAAAACACTGTAAAAGCTATTTTACAGAATATGAGCATGAACCAAATACTCTTTCAAAGATTTTGTATCTTTTATAACCCTGATTCCAAAACTTTGGCTGGAACTGTGCTCACCATTAAAAAATTAAGCAGAAACAAAGTAAACACTGGGCCTACTATCACAGGAGTGATGGGATATAAATGGTGACAATGAAGGTGCCTTAAATAACCCTAATTATAACTGCTTTTCCTAAATTGGCTGAGTAATGTTTGGTGAACTAAGTTTATAGAATGAGACAAGAGTAAATCAAGAACATGATGGCTAACATTGACATTCTCAACAGAGTATCATCTCTGAAGAACACACTTCCCATATTCTCATTCTCTAAGGGTTTCTTCTCATCAAGAACATATGAATACTCTGATGTTAACCAAAGCTTGGGGCAGATTTAAATTCTTCCCACATTCTTTTCAGTCGCAGTCTTGCCAATATGAGTTCTCTAATGTTTAGTAAAATTTCCATTTAAAGGCTTGTTAACCTTCCTTAGATGAGTAAGACTCCTGATGATGATGGATTTTCTGATATTGTGTAAGCTCATAATTTACAATAAAGTTTTTCCCATATTCTTTGCATTCATAGGGTTTCAGACCTATAAGGACTCTCTGATGAGGTTTAAAAGAACTGAGCTAATTCTATAAATGTTACCACATTCCTTACATTCAAAGGGTTTCACATCAGCATGGATTCTTTTATGTTGAAGGCCTGCACTTGAGTTGAGGTCTTTCCACCTTCTTTATGTTCATAAGTTTTTGTGCCAGTATGAATTCTCCATTATGTAGTAAAAGCTGAACTAAATCTAAATATTTCCAACATATATTACAATTAAAGGGATTCTCACCATTATAAATTCTCAAATTTTTTACATTCATGGGGTTTCTCATCATAATGATCTCTCTAATATACAGCTATCTTAGAATTACTGAAGGCCTTCACATTCCTTACATCATAAGGCTTCTTACTAATATGAACTTTAGCATGTCAAACTAAGCTTCCCACTTTAACATTGGTAAAGTTTCTCACCAGTGTGAATTCTTAGATGTACTTTAAGGTCTTCACGATGAGTAAAGTACTCCCCCACATTGTGTACATTCACAAGGATTCTTGCTAGTATGAATTCTAAAACGTCCAAGAAATTGGTAATGACACTGAAAGCCTTCCCCAGATTTCTAACATTGTAAAGGCTTCTCACCAGTATGGATTCTCTCATGAATTCTAAGAGCTGTACCACGAACAAAGCCCTTTCCACATTCCTTACACTGAAAAGGTTTCACATCACTATGAATTCTCTGATGCTGGGTAAGTTGGTACTGAAGTCTGAAGGCTGACCCACACTGCTCACATGCAAATGATTTCTCTCCAGAATGAATACTCTGGTGCCGAGTGAGCTGTGCCAGAACAGTGAAGGCCTTTCCACATTCCTTACACTGAAAGGGTCTCTCACCAGAGTGAATTTTCTGATGTTGCATGAGGTTTGAGCGACGATTAAAGGTTTTCCCACACTCTTTACATTCATATGGTTTCACACCAGCATGAATAATCCTATGTTCAACAAGGCTGGAGACATGCTTGAAGGACTTCCCACATTCCTCACATTCAAAAGGTGTTTGAACGGTATGAATGGTTTTATGGCAATTAAGCTGGCTGGAAAAATGAAAAGTCTTTCCACATTCTTTACATTCAAAAGATCTTTCACCACTATGAAAACTTTGATGTCGAATGAGATGTATATTAAGTCTAAAGACTTTCCCACATTCCTTACACTCAAATGGTTTCTTTCCAGTGTGAATACTCTGATGCTCAGTAAAATTTGAACGTCGACGGAAGTGTTTCCCACATTCCTTGCACTGATAGGGTCTCTCATTGGTATGGATTTTCTGATGCTCACTAAGTTGGTTCTTACGTCTGAAGGCTGACCCACACAGCTTGCACTTGAAAGGCTTCTCATCAGTGTGAGTTTTCTGATGCTCAGAAAGGTATACCTGAAGCCTAAAAGCCTTCCCACAGACATTACACTCAAAGGGTTTCTCACCAGTATGAATACTCTGGTGTCGAACAAGATAATAACCACTAATAAATACCTTCCCACACTGCTGACATTCAAGTGATTTCTCTCCAGTATGAATGTTCTGGTGCTGAGTGAGCTGTGCCAGAACAGTGAAGGCCTTTCCACATTCCTTACATTCATAGGGTTTCTCTCCAGTGTGAATAGTCTGATGCTGAACAAGAGTTGAACGACAACCAAAGTGCTTCCCGCGCTCTTTACATTCATATGCTTTTTCTATATTGTGAGTAAGAGTCTGGCAGGTATAATTAGGCAGTTTTTCCTTCTTACTAATCTTTTGCTCAGCATCTCCTTCTTGATAACTCTGTAGTCCCTTGAATGTACTACAGTTGAGATCATTACGAAAACTGGAACCCTGGATGTCAAAAGATTTGCTTAATTGCTTTGTGCTCTGTTTGGGTAAATTTATATAATTTTCTGGAGATATATTTTCAGCTTCATAACTTGACTCTAAATCTGAAAGAAAAAGAGAAAGAATACTTTATTTTCCTGTAACACATACACACACACGAAAATGCATATGCACGCACGCACACACATACACACTCACACTCATACACACATAATCCATTAAATGAATGGCCAGACTCTAAAATATTTTCTAATAAGCTGAACAGATGCAGGGAGAGCAACAATAATGAAAGTTCATCTAAGACAATACTCTTTATAGTAGAACAGGTTGGAAATAGGAAGGCATATTTGCTTAAAGAGATAACTAACCATAGTGATATAATTTTATGTGGTTCTTTATATAGTACTGGGAATTCACACCCTTGTGTAAAGGTTTTGAACCTCTGTAGATGTAACAGCCAGTGCTAACCTAATGACAATGTGTTATTGTCTGCTGGAAAATGAACTGCTCTACAACATTCATTAGAGTGTTCAGATGTGAGTAATAATTTACACAGGTCCCCTATGATGGCTAAAGAAACTTAATATAGCATTGACCTTTTGCTCTGGAATACCTGGGAGATCTTAGTGGCCTGAAGGTAAGATAGGAATAAAATAATAGGATAATAGTCTATGAGCTATTAACTCTTGTCTTTGCTTCTGTAAAACCTGCTTAAAGGGATGAAATGGTCTTTTTATTACTATGAAGTAATATAATATATATAGTCATAAACTATATATTACTATAGTAGTAAACTATAGCTTATTACTATTACTATATATAATATATATGCTATATAGAAAAAACAACTGAGGGAACTAAAACAATTTTCCTGCCCAGCTGTGGATTCCGTAGATAGTTGTAATGTGCACCTTTCTGATGTCTGCTTTAAAACCCCACCTTACCACTCCTTCCTTGCATATAGTATGCTGTTTGGCTCTAAGGCTGCTGGGCTTCTGCTAGCAGTAGGAATAAATTAATTTAGTTTAAATTTGAATTCAATCTATGTCTTTAGTCTTTCCCAATGGATTCAAATGTCATAACAAACCAAATCATGAGAAAAAAAACTATACCACAAATACGTAATATATGTCATGGTTTTAAAAAAACTGGTTTGGATTTTTTGTTGTTTTTTTTTTGAGACAGGTGCTGTAAGCAACAAGCATTATACAATTATACAGTAAAAGTACAGCTGACAGATCACTAGACAAACTCATGGGAGTGTATTCCAAAGAGAAACTCAAGTCACAGTTGCTGTCAATTCTGTAGAAATCTAGTGAGGTCATGGCTTTTCCCCCTTCCATAATGGAATTCATCCCAAAACATCCCAGCAGCATATAAATCATTCTTTAAATATGACTTTTACTGTATTAGCAATTGGATGACCTAGCCCCACACTGTGGGGCCCTGGTGTGAGAGCACTCGCTAGGTAACTCCTTTGTTCTCATAGTCGGGACTTTATAAAGCTGATCCCCCACAATTAACCTTTTGGCAGGACATCTGACAAGGAAGGGACCCCTGCTATAGACTACATGGAAACTTCAAAGGGACAGGCATTGAGCAGGGGAGACAGCATGTCTACCCTCACTGATTAACAGGTCTGGGCAGCCCTAAAATCTCAAACAGCCATCTCAGAAGAGTTTACCCTGCTGGCCTTTGCTCTAGCTTAACAAGTTTATAATATTCTGTTCTTACCTTCACCTCAGTTTCACTGACACAAGGACTTAGTCTAGAAAATTAACTGTCTGAGCCTTTACCCACAGAAATACATGAAAAAATCTTAGATCGCTAAACCAGCCCCAGAGAAAGGAATTCCTTCTCACCTGGGTGCCAGAAGATACAACACTCTCACAATACCCTGTTGCTTAGGGGGAGGGAGCAGCAGTGCCATCATCTTTCCTCCTGTGGTCTTATGATGGTTGCCATGGCTGCCATGGCTACCACAAATCGCTGTGTTCCCAGCTACCAGGGAAGGAAGCAGAAGTGCTCAGAAAGTGCAACATCACTGCTGCATCTTCCTCTACAATTATGAATCACAAGCTTCTAGCTTAACTAGTCACCGTAAGAAATGTAGTTAACACACACCAAAAAAAAAAAAAACCCTTTTTCTTCTTAGAATTCTGTACTGATTTAATCCTCCCAGTATCTACAGGGGAGCTTCACAGTCACAGCCCCTCTACAACAGTAGTAAGATAACTAGTGCCTATTTTCTCCATCTTGTTCACCCTAAGGAATGAATGCTTGGTATCATTGTTACTTATTAGGTAATTATTAACTATTTCTGCATGAGTATATAAACTGGAAACCTTGTGGGACTGGAAAGAACAAAAAAGAGGATAGCGAGAAACATTGAGGGGAACATCAAGAGAGCATCTGGAGAGAGCACTGAAGAGAGCATAGGAAGAATAAATAGAACATGATAAAAAGACTTATGTGAGTTAATTTTTTGACCCTCAGACCTTTTTAGTTTTCACCTTGTGGCGTGCCAACATGGGGCTGACCAAATCTACTTAAAAGCCTGAGAGAGCTTGGGAAGTTATTCTAGATAAAAAAAGAATAGAGTAGAGTTAAACACGCTTCTTAATAGCAGCATTTTCTTGGGTGAGCTTGGCTTGCTAGAGGCAAGCACTCTCATTTAAGAGAGGCTTCCTGACTCAGCTTTAGCTGCAAAACTTTGCAGCCCTTTTAAGAGGCTCTGCCACAAAACACTTAAATGGTGTTTATGAATAGCCTACAGCATGCTTTTTGGTGGCAGCACGGGACTGTGAAACGCCATAGAGTTGTGGCAATAAACATGGCTCTGGTCGGTACCTCTGCCATGAGGCTGGAATCTCAGAAAGCTAAAGAATGGGCTGGATCCAGCCATCAAAGCCATAGCTTTAATCCTAGCCATATTGCTTAGCAAATTAAAGACTCATGTGGTCAGAAAAAGAGAGATTCAAAGATGAAGAAAACCTCTAAATGGTTTACAGTGTGTTAAAAAAAATATACACAGGCTTTGGAGAGAAAAGAAAAAGGTTAAATTCTTTAAAAGAAAAAAGAAAAAGAGTAGTTGGGTGTGGTGATACACACCTTTAATCCCAAGACTTGGGAGACAGAGGCAGGCAAACCTCTGTGAATTCAAGTTGTGGTGGCACATACCTTTAATCCCATCACTTGAGAAGCAGAGGTAAATGGATCTCTGTGAGTTCACAGTGAGGTGGTACACACCTTTAATCCCAGCACTTGGGAGGCAGAGACAGGCAGATCTCTGTGGGTTCAAGAACAACCTGGTCTACAGAGTGAATTCCAGGATAGCCAACCATACAGAGAAACCCTGTCTCGAAAAGCCAAAAATTAAAAGTAAAAAGAAAAGAAATGGAGTTTAAAATAAAACCACGTAAAGATGGAAAATACACAGAGTCTGGATACTGTATGTTATTGTTTTGTCTTTGAATTGCCTGACTGCTGAGGAAGGAACGGCAGCTGCTAAAAGACATTTGATTATAAATGCTGCTAGATTATTCCAAGGAAGATATTTTGAAAATACTTTGACTTCAAAATTGAAGTCAAATGTATGTTACTTTGGAGAAGAGATTTTGCTTTTGTTTCCACAGGAAATGAGAAGCTAAGGATTCATTCTGAGTTAAGAAAAATCAGGTTTGATCAAGGAAGACCACCTGAGAAATCTTCGGTAGGAACAAATAGCCTAGATGTCTGAGTTCTACATCCAGAACAGATTCAAGGCTGCCGCCTGAGATGATCAAGCCTCACAGGATACTCCAGTCATGACTTGAACTTAATTCTAAATTTTTTTAGGTCCCCATAAGATTATCAGTGCCCCCAACCATCAGGAAGTAGCCTGGAAAACTATGCCCACATTCCCCCCAAAAATGAATCATGGATATTTTCCTTTGTTTAGAAAGTTGGTTACAAGTTGTTATGGATAATGGTCAGAGAAAAGCTAAACAAAGGATATTAGATTCAGAGTTCTTGTTTGTTTGTTTTTTTTTAAAAAAGGGGGGGGAGAAGTGCTGTGGGACAATGGTCTATACCCTGTCAATTGTATTTTAATAAAATGTTGATGGCCAGTAGCCAGGCAGAAAGTATATGTGGGACAACCAGGCAGGAAGCAGAGGCAGGGAGAAGAGAACAGGAGAATTCTGGGAGAAGGAAAGCTCATTCTGTCATTGTGACCCAACAACAGAAGAAACAAGATGTGACTGCCTTGCTGAATAAGGTACCGAGCATGTGGCTAACATAGACACGAATAATTGGCTAATATAAGTTATAAGAAATAGTTAAAAGAAGTCTGAGCTACTAGGCCAATCAGTTTATAACTAATACAGACCTCTGTGTGATTTCTTTGGGACTTAACAACTGCGGGAGCCAAGTAGGACAGAAACCTCAGACAACAACCTTCTATAGTGGCCCTTGTGAATCCTAAGAGGTTTAAGGGGGTTCACACCTCAATATAAATCTCAATAGACAGGGTTTCTCTGTAGCTCTGGCTGTCCTGGAACTTGTTCTGTACACCAACCTTGTACAGCTACTATGGAAATCCATGTGCTGGTTCCTCAGGAAGATGAGAATCATTTACCTCAAGATCCAGCTATACCACTCTTAAGCATATACCCAAAAGACAATTCATCCTACCAGAGGCACTAGATCAACCATGTTCATTGTTGGCTCTATTCATAACAGCCAGAAATTGGAAACAACCTAGGTATCCATCAACAGAAGAATGAATAATGAAAATGTGGTACATTTACACAATGGAGTATTACTCAGCTCATAAAAAATTAAATCATGAAACTTGCAGATAAAAGGATGAAACTATAAAAATATAATCCTGAGTGAGGTATCCCAGACCCAGAAAGACAAATATGGTATGTATTCACTTATATGTAGACATTAGCTGTTAAATCAATGATAACCAAGCTATAAGTTATAGAACCACAGGTGTTAGGTATAGAGTAAGACCCTGAGGGGACATATAGATCTCATTACAAAAAAGAAACAGAATAGATCATCACAGATGAAGAGAAGGTGGCCTGCAATGGAAAGATCAACTGAAGAGAACAGGGGAGGGGAGAAAATACAGGAAAATTCAGATAAAATCAAGAGCCATTTGAGGAGGTAGTATGGAAACTTCCTAAAATATATACATATATGGTGATAAAACTGAAATTCCAAATTATGGGGAGAGACCCACCTGACCATCTCAACACCAAATGAGCTCCCAGCACCACTGTTTGATTACATTTAATCACACTGTTGGCAAAGGTGCACCATGGAAACCTTCAAACAACCCAAGCCACTGCCAAGACTATAGGTTGTTCTCCACAAAAAGACAGCAAAGCCCATTGCTGAAGACAATACTTACTCAACTCACTGAACATAGAGAAGTTGAGCTGGTGCCTATACAGAGCCTTCACCCCTCTTTTCTTGTGTCTCTGGTTCAGTGTTGTCAAATAATCTCTTTGTGAAGGCATGTCACTTGGGTTGGTTTAATAAAAAGTTGAACATGAAATAGCTAGGCAGGATTTCCAGGGCAGAGAGGATGATGAGAAGACACCAAGAGACATGAGGGAATGCAGAGCAAGCAGGATGGGCACTACAGAGATGAGGTAATAAAGACATGAGACAGAAAGTAAATTCAGAGAAATAGGCTCATTTAAGCTGTAAGAACTGGTTAGAAACAAGCATAAGCTATTGGTTGAGCTTTCAAAATTAATAACAAGTCTCTGTGTGGTTATTTGGGAGCTGGCAGGTGGGACAGAGGAAGACTCACTACAAATGATGTCAAACATACAAACGTAGGGCCTGAGAAAGCAAAAAAACAGTCTAGACAAAGAGCCAGATGTAGCTTCCTAGTCCTACAGTCTCTCAGGTAGGTTGGTTCTTGGTGATGTACAGAAACATGGCTACCAATCTCTGCCTGCAGGCTGGAGTCAGCCACCAGTGCCGTGTGCTGCATAGCATACAATCAGAGAATGCTACAGAGGCTCAGTAAAGATAGTCCAAACAGAAAAAAAAAACCCTAAACAGGTTATAGTGTGTGTTTAAAAAAATGTCCATGGCATAAAAAGGGTATGGACAGTCATAGAAAAAAATGTTTATAAATAAGATAATGTCTTTTCGTATATATATATATATATATTACACACATATATATATATATTTATTATGTATACAATGTTCTGTCTGTGTGTATGTCTGCAGGCCAGAAGAGGGTACCAGACCTCATTACAGATGGTTGTGAGCCACCATGTGGTTGCCGGGAATTAAACTCAGGACCTTTGGAAGAGTAGGGAATGCTCTTAACCACTGAGCCATTTCTCCAACCCATAAGATAAAGTCTTAAAGGAGAAAATAAAATAATATAAAAATAATAAGTCATGTAGAGATGGGAAATACACAAGGAGTCTAGATCACATATGGTGTTATATTGACTTTAAATTGTTTGATTACTGATGAGAAAATGATAGCTGCTGAGAGTCACTGAATTATAAAAGTTACTAAATTAAGTCAATCTACATATTTTTAAAATGTCTTTACTTCAAAATGGAAGTCAAAAAATGTTACACTGGGGAAGAGGTTATGCCTTTGTTTCCACAGAAAATGAATGGCTGTGGAGTCCTTCTTGATAGAGATCGGATTTGTTCAGGGAGACCCCTGAAAATTCTGGCTACAGACATTAAAAAAAAAAACTAGAAAAGCTACAAGACAGGTGACACATATTTCACCTACTCAAACAAAAAACAAAAATCATCTTTGGCTGGTTTGTGTACAACACACAGTCCATACCTGTGTTAATGCTTCAAGGCTGCTGGCTGAGATGGTCAAGCCTCACAGACTATTCTAGCCAGAACTTGACAATCTTCCTAATTTTTTATTTATTTATTTATTTATTTATTATGTATACAATATTCTGTCTGCGTGTATGCCTGTAGGCCAGAAGAGGGTACCAGACCTCATTACAGATGGTTGTGAGCCACCATGTGGTTGCTGGGAATTGAACTCAGAACCTTTGGAAGAGCAGGCAATGCTCTTAACCACTGAGCCATCTCTCCAGCCCCCAATCATCCTAATTTTCTCAGAGCCCCCCAAAGATACTAACACCACCAGACAACAAGAAGCAGTCTAGAGAATGCAGAAGTGCAGTGGATGGTTTTTGGCTGTTTGGTGGGCTATGAATATGTGTCATTGTTTGGGGGTGTTGGTTACAAACTGTTATTGGTAATGGTCAGGGAAAAAAAGGCTGAACAAAGAAAATTAGATGCAGGGAACTTGTTCTGAAAAGAAAAGGGGGGATACAAAAACTACAAGAGAAAATGCAAGCTGGTACACCCCTTTGGATGTCACTGTAGCGATTTCTCAGAAAATTAGGAAACAACCTTCCTCAAGACCCAGTAATACCACTTTGGGGTATATATTCAAAGGATGCTCAATCATGCCACAAAGACATGTGCTCAACTATGTTCGTAGCACCATTGTTTGTCATAGCCAGAAACTGGAAACAACCTAAATGCCCTTTGACCTTTGAATGGATAAGGAAAATGTGGTACATTTACACAATGGAGTACTACACAACAGAAAAAAGTAACAACAGCTTGAGTTTTGCAGACAAACAGATGGAGCTAGAAAACATTATTTTGAGTGAGGTAACCCTACAGAAATACAATTATCCCATGTACTCACTCATAAGTGGTTTTTAAACATAAAGCAAAGAAAACCAGCCCACAAATCACAATCCCAGAGAACCTAGACAACAATGAGGACTCTAAGAGAGACATACATAAATCTAATCTACATGGGAAGTAGAAAAAGACAAGGTCTCCTGAGTAAATTGGGAGCATGGGGACCTTGGGAGAGGGTAGAAGAGAAGAGGAGAGGCAGGGAGGGGAGCAGAAAAAAATGTAGAGCTCAATAAAAATAATAATAATTTAAAAATTAGAAGAGAAAAATAACAGATGATTGAATCTATTTTAAACAAAACTATTAGTCTCTAAAATTTTACTTTGGTATGGATTTCTGTATATTGATACAAATTTAAGGTTATTTTTGTTATACTGTATATATGTTTCTACTCTTAAGATATTTTGTGTATTTGATAAAAATTTAAGGTTACTTTTATTATATTTTATATGTTTCTATTCTTATTTAAGGTATTACACCTATGCAGCTCAATTAAAAATGTAAAGTTTTAGTCCTTGAAAGCTACTTATGGTAATAAAGAAATACAAGTTAATAGTCAACTATAACAATCAAACTTTTACTCATGTTAGGTATGCTTTCAACATCATACAGAGATATATTTTAGATAGGTGATTTTAAAATATCTCAAAGATCTACAGAATATGGCATTTAAAATGTTTTAATAACATATGACGTTTCTTGACAGTGAGACATGTCTGTTCCTTGCAGTACCAATCTACTTCATGAAAGGATTATGGGTACAGAAGAACCTCCAAATGGAGTTTGCCTTCTTTGTATCAAAAGCTAGATATTTGAGCAAGAAACTGCCCTTGCTTCAACTGCTGACAACATCCTATTCAAATTGAACAAGCAAGACACAAAAGAGCAACTGCCAAACTTTGCCAAGATAGAGTTGGAGAGTCTTTCAAAATTCCTGCTTCACAGAAAAGTCTATCAGATATTTTAGGCCCATAGGCCAAAGATGATTGGCCCAATGTTACAGAGGAACCTGGGTCAAAGTCTAGACAGCCAGCTGTTTCTGTCATTTCTTATTGTTTTGGAAGTTGCTTGTTCTACACTTCCTGTTTACTCAGGTAATATTATGTCCTTCCCAGGTCTTTAATGGTATTGAAGACTAGACAGCTATAGTTAAAGTTTTCGTGAGTCATGACAGAAAGTAAATTAGTACAAAACTCTGGATTCATCAAAAAAGAATAGTAAATAGAGTATTTTCTCTGAATTTGCTGAACACAATGGACAAACACTTTGAATGTAATTCTTACTTGATAATTATTCTTGTTCTATATACTTTCATTTTGTTGAAGTTAATACCTTTCCATCCTATTTAGACAAAACCTGATACCTGTTCTTAATGTATATCATTTTACTATATTATGATAGTTAAAACCTTAACTTTTTAGACAAAAAGGGGAAAAATGTTGTTGAATAATCTTTTTGTACACTGTGAATATTTGTCACTCAGATGGGTTTAATAAAAAGCTGAACTGTCAACTTTTTATTTTATCTATATATAGGCAGATATAGATAAAGGTAAAATAAAAAGCTAGGAGGGATTTTTAGGACAGAGAGGACACTGAGAAGAAAAAGGAGATGCCAAGAGAAGTAAGGAGATGCAGAGCAAGCAAGATGGGCACTTCAGAGATGAGGTGATAAAGGCATGAGGCAGAATGTAAATTAACAGAAATGGGTTAATATAAGTTAGAACAGCTAGTTAGAAACAAGCCCAAGCTATCAGTCAAGCTTTCATAAATAAGTCTCCATATAGTTATTTGGGAGCTGGCAGAGGACAGAGAAAGACTTGCTACAGTATAGGAAGATGTTCTGCACACTAATAAACTAGGAACAGCAGGATATGGTGGAGCATGCCTTTATTCCCAGCATTTGGAGGCAGAGGCAGGTGTATCTCTATGTTTGAGGCCAGTCAGGTCTACAAAATGAGTTCCAGGACAGCCAGGGGTACACAAAGAAATCCTATCTCAAAAAACAAAAAACAAAAACAAACAAACAAAAAACAAAGTGAGAGAAACAAAATCAAGTCAGATACAAGCCCCTGGAATGACAATAATGTCCTTCCTGAAACATATGCTAGGACCATGGTGACACAAAGCTTGTGGGAGTAACCAACCAATATATGATTTGACTTAAGGGCCATTCCATGAGATAGAACCCATTCCCAACACTGGATGACTGACCAAGACCTGAGACTAAACACCCAAGGGATCTAGAGTAAATAAAATACTACTGTTCTAAAAAAACAAAAACAAAGCAATAAAATAGCTCCTAAAGGCATTCTGCTACATTCATAGATCAGTGCCTTGCTTAGACATCATAAGAGGAACTTCCTTCTGCAGCAACTAAGAACAAAAACAGAGACCCACAGCCAAATACTATGTAGAGAATGAGAGACCTTGGGATACTCAGCCCTAAAAGGGATGTTTCCATCAAATCCTTCCCTTCACAGTTCAAAGAACCCTGTGAAAGAGGAGGTGGAAAGAAACAATGTAAAATCAGATGGATGGAAGACACCAAGAAAATAAGACCCTCTGTGTCAAAATGATCAATGTTCTTTGGATCTCACAGAGACTGAGGCAGCATGCACAAGGCCTGCACCACCCAACCTGCTCCTGGTCCTGTGCATAAACTGAATGTGGCCTCCTGTTTAGTGTGTACATGGGATTCATGAGTCTGTAAACAATGGGGTCTCTATTTCTTGTGCCTTCTCTTGGGCTCTTTTCCTCTATTTTTTTTTTGGAGTCCAATGTGTCAGTTTTTGTTTTAACGTATTGTACTGTATTATATTGTCACTTAGAAGCATGTTTGTTTTCTAAGGACAGAGAGAAAGGGAGTAGATCCAGAAGGAAGGGGATGAAGGGAGAAACAGGGAGGAACAGAGGGAAGAGAAGCAATAATAAGGATATACTATATAGGGAAAAATTACTCTCAATAAAAGAGGACAAAAATAAGACTAAGGAAACCTAATAAATAAACTCAAGAAGTTTGACACAGAAATGTTCAGAAAACTAAAATCAAACAAAAATGTCAATAATAAAAATGGGAAAAACCATAACAAAAACTGTACTAGTCCTCCTGAGATGATAATTTTCTTAGGATGATAGTAACAGGTTATTTACATTACCGAGGACTGATAGAAAGTTGTTAGTGGATAATATCCTGCCAGCGGATACAAGAAATCCTTAGAATATTAGTGACTTACGATCAAACAGTCCAACAAAAAGTTTTAAACATGTAGTTGTAGACCTAAACACAGCACATAAAGGCAAATATTATCAATTAGTATACTTAGGTAATATTTTTAAGCTGTTCTAATGGGGGGTAATTGCTTCTGTAATTTGGTTGGTTTTTTTTTTATGTGTTTCTGTGAGTGTCTCCATGTATGTATGTGTACCATTTGCTTGCCTGGTCCCCAAGGAAGCCAAAAGAGAACCTCAGATCCTTTGGAATGGAGCTATAGGTAGTTGAAAGCCTCCACATGGTTTAGAGAAACCATGTGGGTATTAGAAAAGAAACCTGGGCACTCTGCTGTTGTTTGTGGTTTCTGTCCTGCCTGATTCCCGCAGTTCTTAAGTCCCAAAGAAATCACACAGAGTTCTACATTAGTTATAAAACTGATTGGCCTATTAGCTCAGGCTTCTTATTAACTCTTGTAACGTATACTAGCCCAATATTCTTGTCTATGTTAGCCACATGGCTCAGTACCTTTTTCAGCGAGGCAGTCACATCTTGCTTCTTCTGTGGCTGGGCCAGGACTGTGGACCAAGCTTTCCTCTTCCCAGAATTCTCCTGTTTTCACTGACCTGCCTCTACTTCCTGTCTGGTTGTCCTGCCTATACTTCCTGCCTGGCTACTGACCAATCAGCATTTATTTAAAATATAATTGACAGAATACAGACCACTGTCCCACACCACTCTGTAACATCAGCAAGTGCTCTAAATGACTATACCATCTCTTCAGTCCCTCTATGTTTTGAGATGGTCTCATGCCACCTAGGCTGGCCTCAAACTCAGTATGTAACAGAGAACAACCTTAAAGTTCTGATCTTCCTGCTTCTACCTCCAAAACCCTGGTATTACAGATTTATGCCCTGTACTAATCAGGGTTCTCTAAAGGAACAGAACTGTTCATTCTAGATTTACAGAGTTTATTTACAGCTAGTCCTTTTCCACCTCCCTACTGCAGCAGTGAGAAGCACAGGCTACACCATCACACCTTGTTTAGAGGGACTATGAAGATATACAACTGAAAATATATGCTATGTATCACTGGGCTACTGTTTGCACAGGTATTCAAACTGTCTTCTCAGGGGATCAGAGGTTAAGAACACTGTAATTTCAGAGGACCTGGATCTAGTACCAGCAGCCACCTGTAACTCCAGTCCCAGGGGATCTGACTCTCTCTTATGGCCCCTTTGGGTAACTGCACACACACAACCAATAATAAAATACATTTAAAATGATAGAAAGAGGGTAGGGTAACTGCTCCAATACGAGGGAAGAGGGGAGAACAACTCAGTGACTCATGAACTAGCAGCTTTTGCTATGACCTTGACTTCCTTCCCAGGTCTCAGGCACGTTCTTCCACAGGCCCTGGCGCTCTGAAGGGAGTTTGTCAATCCAGGGTCAGGCATGAGGACCTCTCCGACCACACGCTGTGATGGCAATGCTGCAGCCCTGCCTTCCTCTTACTCACCTGGGCTGGGCCTGTCTGCTTCTTCCATCACAACCATCCAGGGCTCTCTCTCCTGTTCTAGTAAGGTGATCAGATTGGGTTTGGAAATGGAACTTCCCACTTAAAAGAAAGAAAAAAATGACACATGTGGAGACTTTCTTTTTAAGACTTGGTCCCTCTAATTATCACAGCATGTCCAGGAACATGAAACGTAGACCAGGCTGTCCTGGAACTTCCTTAATCAGCCTGCCTTTTCCTCCTAAATGCTGGGATTATGGGTGTGTGCCAACACAAACTATTTTTAAAAATATAGGTGTATTTATTATAAAACTATATACAGGCTGACATGGTGGATCATCCTGTAAAGGTAGAAGAAGGAGCCAGGCCAGTCTGTGCTTTATAGGAAGACCCATCTTACAAAAACAGATTAAAAAAAAAAAGATTAAAGAATCTAAATAATGCTAAGAGAAGACTTAAGATAAGAAAGAGAAGCAACCTCGGTGAGAAACCAACTGTTTCAGAAAAGAGTTTATTTAAATGCAGAACAGGGCTTGCGACTTAAAGAGGAAAGTATAATTTAGTGTGTGGGGGGATCCTGAACTCTTAGGCTACACTATCTAGTGTAAACCCAATCTCTACAGCTCAATAATAATGCCATTTATTAGGCAAGTCCCATCAGATTCTATGCTCAATGTTTCCATCTAAAAACTGGGCATGGTGGCACACATACGTAATCACAACACCTGGGAAGATGAGAAATTCAAGTGTAAACAGAGCCTTTGGTCCCACCTGGTCCCTCAGTGGATTTTAAAATAACCACTCAGACATTTATTTATAAATGTTTAGCAGATGGCTCAGACTTATTACTAGCTAGCACTTACATTTAAATTAACCCATATTTCTCATCTATGCTTTATCACATGATTAGTGGCTTGTTACCTTATTTTTTTTTTTAACATGTATTGCTTCCTCGGGGGCTGACTGGCATCTCCCTCAACTCTGTCATTCTTTCTCCCTGTATTCCTGCTTGGATTTCCTGCCTCACTCTATCCTGCCTTGCCACAGGCCAAAACACCTTTATTTATCAACTAATGAGAACAACACATATTCTCAGCATATAAAGACATCCCACAGCATTTCCCCTTTTCTATCTAATGAAAAATGGAGATTTTAACTTTAACATAGTAATATTACATATAACAAAACAGTTATCAAGCAAGAATTTTATTATAATGTTTATTCTATTTACATTTGGCAAAATTAAAGAAAATACTCCATCATCTAGTCTATCTTTATGAGTCTAGTTTCATATCTAATTTATCTTTTATTGTAACTAAGGAAGACTATAATTATAATTATCTACTCTTCAACTCCATCAAAGGCCCCAGAAGGATATAATACTACCTGAGTAAACAGGAGTGCATTACAAACAACTTCCAAAACTCTAGAAATGACAAAGACATCTGGCTACCTGGACAGTCACTGAAATTTCTTCTGTAATATTGGGGCATCCATCCTCAGCCTACAGGCCAGAGTATCTGGCAGACTTTTTTCAGTGAAGCAGGAAATTTGAAGGACACTCCCATCTCTATTGACAAAGCTTGCCAGTCACTTTTCTCTGGGTCCTGAAGAATGTCTGGCAGTTTCTTCTGTGAAACAGGAACCTGCTCTGGGTTCTGCATGTCCAGTTTACGCAGCATACTGTCAAGCAGTCCAGGTAAAAGCAGTTTCTTTCCCAAAAGGCTAGCCTTGCCACATTGAAGGCAAATTCCAAAATGAGTGGGCCTCACCCTGTCGATTAGGCTAGCCTGGAAATCATGATGTATTTGAGGGTGGCCTTGAACTCACAGCAATCTTCTTGCCTCAGCTTTCTGAGTGAAGGAATGACAGGAATGGGCCACCACGCCCAGCTTCAGCTACCACAGGAAAGATGGCCCTGTCTACTCATTCAGAGGGAGGAAAGCCAACAATGTAGAGGAACCCTCCCCCCATTCATGGGGACAGATGGCCTTACCCACTGTGACGAGGTTGCTGTAGGTCTCCAACATCATGTCCCTGTATAAGACCCTCTGAGCAGCATCCAGGCAGGCCCACTCCTCCTGAGAGAAGACAACAGCCACATCCCTAAATGTCACTGACCCCTGGAACCACAAACACAAGTAGAGTCAAGTTGGGGAAGCATTCAAGATGGAAAAGGAGAAGGGAAAGGACTCAAGGGTGGGAAGGAGCCACATGGAGATGCTCAAGGCACCTGACCGCACGAGCTACCCCAGGAAAGGAGGACTGTGGCCACCCTACACATCCAATAAATGTGTACTTCCATTCCATCCACAGCCTTCCAGTTACAGCACAAAAGAGAACTGTCACCCAGGCTCAGTGTAAAACACCTAAGAAACAGTGTGAGGCCTGCGTTTATTATGACATCAGGTGATATCATAAAGACATTTGGTCACAAGAACGATTTTTATAAACTAAAAGAAAGAGTCCAGGGGCTGGAGAGATGGCTCAGTGGTTAAGAGCACTGACTGCTCTTCCAGAGGACCCGGGTTCAATTCCCAGCACCCACATGGCAGCTCACAACTGTCTGAAGATCCAGTTGCAGGGGATCTGACACCTTCACACCAATGCACATAAAATAAAGTTAAATAAACCATAAAAATATTT
>PVIU01019833.1:0-35449 GCA_004026605.1 Ondatra zibethicus
ATTCATCCACCCATTGAGATGGTGTGCCCGATCTAGTGGGAGCTCACCAAGGCCAGCTGGACTGGGACTGAACGAGCATGTGATCGAAACAGACTCTCTGAATATGACTGACAATGGGGACTGACTGAGAAGCCAATGATAATGGCACTGGGATTTGATTCTACTGCATGTACTGGCTTTTTGGGATCCTAGTCAGTTTCGATTCACACCTTCCTAGGCCTTGGGCTTCCCACAGGGCAGGGTAACCTGCCCTCTCTTAGGACTGGAGGGGAAAAGGGGAGGGGGGGGTGGGGAAGCGGGAGGGAAATGGGAGGAGCGGAGGAGGTGGAAATTTTGAATGGTACTATTTATAATGCAATAATAAAAAATTAAATGTGAAGAAAAAAAAAGAAATAAGGTGAGGTAAGCATGGGCATTCATTGAACTCTGCTTTCTTTGTGTGGAATATGACCAGCTGCTTCAAGATTCTGCTTCCATGCCTTTCCTGCCACAATATACTTTATTCTCAAACTTCAAGCCCAAGCAAACTCTCCCTTACTTCCAGGTATTTTGTCACAGTAAAAGAACAAGTAACTAATAGAACCTTAAAATTGTGTCCATTGATGTCGACAATAGTTGGATTTTAAAATTTTATACATTATTTTCCATTTCAAATAAAAAAATCTTCCCATGTAGAGAGCTCTTTCTCAGTTATTCTGGGATTAGCAGAATCTCTTCATTAGTTCAGGTCAATTACAACTGTTCTTCAGTTCAGGGAGAATGACTATAGCATGTGAATTCAGCTCCCAAATAAGACATCCCAAAGGATCATTGCTCACTAGAATTCTGTATTAGTGACGTGGTTAAATAAAATTATTTTTAGAATGAAATACTCACTGACAACATGAACTATGAAATATTTGACGTGTTCTTGAATGACTCAGGAGCTATAATTGGACTATTATTTATTTTTAACTTATCTAAATCAAATAATTGCATGTCACTAGAAGACAGCCTTTTGGACAATGCAGATAAGAGTATTTTATTTCTCTTTGCTGTCTTAATCAATCTCAAACTGTCAGTCTTGAGTGCAGAACTGAATAAAACTTACAGGAACTCTCTGATGGTTTGTGATAGACATTGAGTATAAGGGAGAACAAAGCCAAGGTGCTTTAGAAATATTTTGTGGACAGAATCTTTATGAAGTAATTTCTACCTAAATGATGCATCAGAACAATCATAAATAAAAGTATTAGATACAGAATTTTATATAAATGTATGTATATGCAAAATGTATATGCAATAACTAAAACATATAAAGACAGATGTGCATGTATCCATATGCAGTTGTTTGTAAACATTTGCAAAGCATATGCTTAACAAATTATGAAACTATAAATTTAAAGACATTGATATAGAAACCATACGAACTAAAAAATAAGGCTAAAACAGATACTACAGTAAACAATTGTATCAATTTGATCACCATATTTCTTGTAAAGAAAAGGAGGGAACTTGTAATGCAATCTGAACACTAAGAGACAGAAGTAAGATGATCCCTGGTACTGCTTACCTAGTTAGGCTGGCCTGCATGATGTCTTTTAAGACAGTGAATGGCAAGGTTAAAAAAAAGAAAACATGGTTGATGTCAACTAAATGTCAACTAAAGAACAATACCCAAACTGTCCTGTGGCTTCCATAAGCACATATACACCTTTTGCCCAAAATTAACAATCTTGTACATGTGCACATACACACACACAGACAAGCACACACACACACTAACACACACAGACGCATACACAAACACATACATAAATTGAAAAATACCTCTTGCTAAAGAGAATATAAATGATAAAATATACATAATCTAACCCATAAATATGAGGATATGAGATGAGTAGATAGAATTTATTATATAGTATTCATTTATGATAAAGTTAGTATTTATTTAACAGTAATGAATCTTGGTGTGGGTTCTTACCATACAGAACTAACGACTGTATTTAAAAAGCACTAATATCACAGCAACTTAATAAAGTTGCTAGCTCCCCAATTTCCTATCACGGTTCATTTCAAGACATTTTTAGTTTGTTGCTGGCATTTTATGTCTTCTGTCTTCAAAGATTAAAACACTTTTCTATCTTCTGTTTCTCTGATCATTCATTTTTACATGTGAACATCCAGCAATTATTTCTAGGCAAGTGCTATTGCATTCCTTACCTTGGTCCATGACTTTCATCCTATTGAAGCCTCATTCACTGATTCTCAGTATAATTGCCTGACACTGAGATGTGGATCTATAATTATTTGTCATCTGGATTAATGTTAAGTGTTGACCACAAATAGCCTCTTGCTGCTTTCAGTAGTTCTTATCACTCCACTTTATTCTTAACAGCCAGGCAATAGGCTTCAAATAATCTACTTAATGTGATAAGTTTTCTTCTGCTCTAACATACATCAAATTTTCGTGTAAGAAATTACAATTCATCTACACCAATCTCATCCTTCTTTGTCATTCACAAGTGATTCTCCATTCTACTTGTTTTATGGTATAATTATCTCTATCCTCATTTAACCTTTGTGACGACTGAAGATTATAGAGGCTCAGTCTTTGTCACAGATAGAGCTCAGGCTAAAATCAGACTCTGAATCTTGGTGAGTCATTTACAGTGTGGCAGTGTATGCCAACCACTAAGAATACCTGTGGCTTAGAATCAGTTGTGAAGGCAGGAAATTAGAGAACTTGTGCTTAAATTTAAAAAGTAGAAGTAAGTAAAGAATATTCCCTCTTCAGATAACAGTGAGAATCACTTTTTTTGAAGGAAAAAGCCTAGAAATTCTGAATAAAATAATACAATAAAAATGGCTAATAAGTTATAAATAAAGAAATGTGTCATTAAAGCCAAAAGGAGAGTCAAAGCTAAAGGGAACATTTCTAAGAGAAACACACTGTGAAGAGAGCAGCATAGCAGAAGTAAAAGCAAGTTGCTGTTAATGAATTTATTCTCTCCATGTGTTATCATTTCAATTGCTGATATACCTTTAAATGCCTGATTTATTTATTAACAATCTTTTTAGTTTTGTCTTTGATTTATATTTCTATCAATACTTTAAAAATATGTTTTGAACTACACATGGGTGTGTATGTTTTAGTTTATGTCACGTTATTTCTAAATTTTCAAACTTTCTAATAAGAAAGCTCTTATGTCTCACAGAACAAGTTCTCAAACTGTCCTTTTGCCTTTAAATTGAAAAAAAATTAAACCATTTTTGTTATTTAATGATCTTGATATTTAAAAAGTATGCTAGCATTAATTGGTAGTCTATTAATATTGGTTTGACTGATTATTTGTATTTATTATTATCATAATCATCATTATATTTGGTAGTATTTTCTTAATTTCATTAAGAATATAATTGTTACTATGTAAGCTTATTGTGTCATTAAAAATATTTATGATAAACTTGTAATGTTATCATTATATTTCATAGTTATCATTGTATTTCAGTTCTTCTAACATCAGTGAAATCTGTTCTTATCTGTAAAGTAAACCATGTACCCTTTCAATTAAGAAAGGATTTCAGGTAAGAGTTTTGAGACAAGATCATATCTCATTTTTTCTCATCTCAGATCATTCATATACTAGTATTTTCTCTAATCAGTTGTATATATATATTATATCAGTTTTCCAATTTTCTCATTTATTTTATTTTTCTTAACTGAAGTTACTATTGATGTGAAAGGCCTTTATGATAGGCAAACTAGTCTATTTACTTTAGTCAAGAAACAAAGAGAAGATAGGGAAAAATAGTTGATGTGGGAGTCCCTTCTGTGTGCTGTGATTACCATTAATGAATAAAGAAACTGCTCTGGACCTACATATATTACATTGCATTTCAATGTATGTGGTACAGAAATAATCAAGATACAAAAGTAATATATAAATGAATATAATCTTGTTTATTCCTCAATTTCTTGGTAGAAACAAGGGGGAACTTCAATTATAGTGACTTACTCTAGAAAAATAACTAAAATTTCAAAATCAAAACACTAAAGAATTAAACATAAAATAATCAAGCTTTAAAACCAACTGAGAATATTCATAAACTCCATGGCAAATAAATGACATAGATTAGGAATTTTTATTTTATTCTATTTACTATATAATTATTCAATGTAGATATCAGAAATAATCTTAAAGGTATAGAAACATAAACTGTAAAACACAATACTGAGTACTCAACATATATACCTAAAAGAAATCTTGGCTATGCATCTGCAGACACTATCCTTAACAAGCACATGTTAAATTACATGGTTAAAATAGAAAAGAACATAAAAGAATGTGAAATGATAACAGTGAAAGGGAGACTGGAAAATGGAATAAGTGAGGTTAAATACCCAGAAAAACTAAAAATAAATGCATAACTTTGTTTGGTAAAAGGCATTTGGACTGTAGTGAGGGGACACTTTACATAAGGAATGCTACAAAAAGGAGAAAATAATTTTGCAGTTGAGAAGTTAGTCTGAATCTCAATTCAGGCAGAACACTTTTACTTTGTGAATGAAATGCATCCAACTAGACTGAGGACGAAAAGAGTAAAGGAATGCCTTCGCCCGAAAGTGAGTCAAATCAAGTCTTGTCCTGAGCAGATTCTGAGAGTTTAGCATGAAGAAGAGGTTCTGTGCTGGGTCAAGCTGAGGGTCAAAAAGCAGTGGTCTGGAGAGTGAGAATATTTTAATTACATGTTAGTCAGGGTTATCATTTTGTATAGTTCGATTAGCAGGAAAAAGTGTTCAACTAATCGTTTGCGATGTAAAGAATGCCTTTTGGAGGATCGGAGTCTGGCTGTGTCACTGGACAGGCTCTTTGATCCTCGTCCAAAATCACTGATGAGCTCAGAGATGGAAGGGCAACTCTTTAATTTCCACCGTTTCCAGGGTTGTAAATTCCAAGAAAGTTCAATGCCATTGATTGTTAAAGCAATATTACAAAATATGAAGAAAAGTATAAAATATTTCACGTTTTGGAGCTCACATGGACAGTACAATAAGGGTGTAATGTAAAATGACCCGATATTTACTTTTCACGTGCTGGAGGGCGGGTCTTGAGGAGTATATAAGAGATTAAGAGTGAAATAATGTCTACAACGTCAAAGGAATTCTTATCCAGCAGGGGGAATTGATACTGGCATAGATAATAGCTATGTTACTATAGACAGAACAAATTAAATGTTTTGTTGCCCTAATGAGAAAAAAATAAATTCTATTTAGATGTGAAGCTCGGTTTGTTTCCTAAAGGGAGTAATTTAGAGTTAGCACAGGTAATAAACTTTGTATATTTCAATTTACTTTTACTTAGGCATTTCTTCTTATGATCATAAAACATTAATGTATCATTACAGGATTTCATTTCTTCATCCCACAACTGGAAAAAAATGTAGAATTAATTTTGCATGTTCTATCTATGCGGATCGCTAATAAAATGTTTGAACTTTTTCCTAACCTTGATTATACTTTAAGTACCTTAGAGGTTAGAGAAACTGCATAAAAGAGTATATTTTATTAAGGACTAAAAGGAAACTTTAAAAATGTGTTATTATAAAAATGAGTATCTCTGGCTCTGGGGTTTGAAAAGATGAACAATGAAGAAATATGAGTAAGTGAGAATAAATCTGGTTCTAGCTTGAACCAGCACACTGAAGTTTGCCCTTGGTGGAGTGTTGGTTTTCACAACACTCACATTCTTTTACTTAGTAGCACTCCAAGTCAACTCCTGTTTAGAATTGTTGAAATCTGTCCCTTGGTTCTCACTGTTGTCATGTAACTATAATTAATTAGCAATTATTAGTATGAATTTTTAAGAGGATATTGATAGCAGTCATGAAATTCAAATAATGATAGACTTGTGCATGACAAATGTACTCAGAAATAATATAATAAACAATGGCCTAATAACTATTGCAAGCCAAAAGCTACTGGTACTAAATTTCACTCAAATATAATTGTTGAAATAATGTTTTAAGTAAATTTCATATATCCTAACTGATATGTAGCAAATGCTCCAGATTATGTGGAACATTAATCTTTCATGACTTTACCTCTGATTTTTCTCTCTGAATCCTAAAATTTCATGGAAAAAAAGAACAATTTCAGCAAGTGGTGAAATAAATTATTCAAGACAATGTTCAGGACTTTTCATCATTTTCTTGATTACACCTGAAGGAAGCAAATGTGATTAATAATATTCAAGGCCATGCAGTGTCATTAGATAAAAAGAATCCCATTTTTTGTAAAATTTAATCAGCCACATAATTGATTTTTGTTTATCAGAAATGCCTCTATTAAACTAGATGGTTAGGTATAAGTTAATCATATTTTGGTAAGCATAGAATTGTGATGCAAAAAATGCTCTTCAAAATATATTTTAGTGAGAATGATATTTTTAATTAAACATCATAGTGAACACAGCTACTCTGATTGAAATAAAGGCTAGAAAAATATTAAAAGGTAAAATAAAATGATTCAATGGAAATCCAGTGCAATGCACAAAGAAATTGAACTGATATTTTCAATGAGCTCTGTCTTCCCTATAAAAGAAGAAAATAATCTGTAATAGATATATCTAAGTAAAGTACTGACATTCTAATTTTCCAATGTCTTGTGGCAAGTACCCTGGCTTGCAGAGACCCAATATCAATATTAACTTAAAACACTTCACAAAGATCATACATACTGATCAAGTAGGCTTTATCCCAGAGATCTGGGGATGTTTCACCATATGAAAACCAATACATGAAATCCACCATATAAACAAACTAAAAGAAAAAAAAACACATAATCATCTCCCTAAATGCAGAAAAGGCCACAGACAAAATCTAATAACCTTTCATAAAAAAAGTCCTGGACAGAATAAGGATAAAGAAGAAAATACCTAAACATAATAAATGCATTTTTTTAGCAATTTTATGACCAATATCAAATTAAATGCAGAGAAACTCATCAAAATAACTTCATTAAAATCAAGAACACTAAAAGGTCATCCACTCTCTCCATATCTATTTAATATAATACTTGAAGTTTTAGTTAAAGCAATGTGACGACTTAAAGAGATTATGAGGATACAATTTGGGAAGGAAGAAATCAAAATATAGTTATTTGCAGATGATATGATAATATACATAAGTTACAGTAAATTCACCAAGGTACTCCCATAGATGATAAAAAAAAAACAAACTTAAGTGATGTGGCTGGACAAAATATTTGTTCAAAAAACTAAGTAGCCCTCATTCATACAAGTGGCCTGAAAAAGAAATCTTCCACAGTAACCTCAAATAATATTAAATATCTTGGGGCAATTCTAACTAAGCAAGTGAAAGAAATATCTGTATAATTAAAACTTCAGGACTTTAAAGAAAGCAATTGAAGAAGGTATCAGAAGATGGAAATATCTCCCATGTTCATGCATTGGTAGGATTAGCATTGTATGAATAGCCATGCTACAGAAACAATCTGCAGATTAAATGCAATCCCAATGAAATTTGTAGCACAATTCTTTACATAACTTGAAAGAAAAGTTATTGAGTTTGTAAAGAAAAACAAAAAAATCTGAGGATGGCTGAAACAATACTGAACAAGAAAAGAACTGCTGGGTTTATCATCATTCCTGATTTCAAGCTGTACAGCAGAGCTATAGAAATAAAAACCACATGACATTGGGATAAAAATAGACATGTTGATGAATGGAATTGAAAACCTTGACATAAATTGACACCCATATGAAGACATAATTTTTGATGAAGAAGCCAAATATGCATACTGGAAAAAGGCAAGCTCTTTCTCAAGTGATGCTGGAGGTCTTCATGTAGAGTAATATAAATAGATCCATATCTTTCACCATGCACAAAACTCAAGTCCAGGTAGATCAAAGACCTCACCAGAAAACTACATACACTGAACCTGATATAAGAGAAAGTGGGGAAGATCCTTGAATACATTTGTACAGGAGACAATTTTCTGGGCAAAACATCAATACACAGCCACTAAAATTAAAATAATAAAAATAAATGGGATCTAATGAAACTAAAAAGTTTTGTAAGGCAAAGGACATCATCAATATGATAAATTGGTAGCTGAAAGAATGAGAAAATATTTTTTACCAACTCTGTTATCAATGAAAGAGTAATATCAAAGGTCTATAAAAAAACTCACAAAATTAGATATTTTCAAAAAACTAGAAAAAATAGAAATAATATAACTAAAAATGGGGAACAGAGGTAAACAGAGAATACTCAATAGAGTAATCTCAAATGGCTGAGAAACACCTCAAGACGTGATTGACATCCTTAGCCATTAGGGTAATACAAATCAAAACTACCTTGAGATTCCATCTTATACCAGTCAGAATGGCTAAGATCAATAACACAAGTGATAATGCATGCTATTGGAAGGTGTGAAATAAGGAGAACACTCACCCATTGCTGGTGAGAGTGCAGACTTGTATAGTCATTATGGAGATCCATATGGTGGGTCCTGAGAAAGTTGGAAATCAAACTACTTGAAGACCCTGCCAAACCATTTTTGGGTATACCAAAAGGACATACCTAAAGAACACTAAGTCAAAGGCACTTTCTCAGTCATGTTCAACGTGATTTCATTCATAATTTCCAGTAACTACAAGGAACCTACATGGCAACCAACAGATAAATAGGCAAAGAATATATGGTATATTTATATAATGAGGTGTTGTTTATATGTTTAAAAACTAACATCGTGAAATTTCCAGGCAAATAGAACTATGAAAAAAAAAAAACATCCTGAGTGAGGTAATTCAGACACAGAAAAATGAACATGGTATATATACCTATTTGTAGGTTAATATTAAGTAAATGATTAAAAAGCTACAATTAGACCCAGAGTGGCTAGGTAAAGAGGAAGACAATGGTGGGGGAAGTGGACAGGATCTCCTTGGGAGGGGAAAATAGAATACATTTTATGGGAAAATTGGAGCCAGGTAAAAATGGGAACTAGGGGTGGGAATCTATTGGTGGAAAGATGCAGTTGTGCTAGAAAGTGCAGAAAGAGAGAGAG
Organism: Ondatra zibethicus; assembly: GCA_004026605.1. Classification (NCBI taxonomy): domain Eukaryota; kingdom Metazoa; phylum Chordata; class Mammalia; order Rodentia; family Cricetidae; genus Ondatra; species Ondatra zibethicus. Next base: position 9,074 of record PVIU01019833.1, read on the forward strand.
AGAGAGAGAGAGAGAGAGAGAGAGAGAGAGAGCAAGAGAGAGCACTGGAATTAGTGGCCATTCTAGGCTTGGTGTGGAAACAGTGCAGCAGAAACTTCCTTGAATCTTTGAAACTATTCCTAATGAGAACTCTTAGTAAAAACAGATACAGATTCTCAACTAGCCATCTCTTGTAGCCAGCTGAAGTTTCCAGTGGAAGGAAGGGTGTGAATTCCATAGTTTTGGAGCAAGGAGATTTGATGGAAAATCTCAAATAACTCAGGTGTTTGCTAAGACAAAAGGCTGATCTAGGCTAACTGACACCATGGTCCTGTTGCTGAGGACAATGCCAGCACAATTCATTGAACAAGGGAAATTCATTCTGATACTTAAGTGAATCCCTCAGCCTTATGTTCTAGTGTTTTTGGTTGTGAAAGGTACCCCATTGGCTACTGAAATAGAAACTTCTACACAAACACACTCCAAAATCTAAGACATAAAATCTCACCTGCCTGAAAAATATGCAAGCATAATGGTGTGACAGAACTTGTGGGAGTAGCCAACCAATGTCTTTCTTATTTGATCTAAGATACTCTCCATGAGGAGAAAATCATACCCAGTACTGCTTGAATAACAAAGAACCACAAACTACGTATACCCGAGATCTATGGTAACACCAAACACCCTGAATCCCCCCCCAAAAAAATCAATAAAATGATATTCTGCTATACTCATAGAGCAGTACATTATCCAGCCATCATCAGAGAGGTTTCATCTGGCAGCAGTGGGGAACAGATGCAGAGCCCCAAATTTAGACATTACCCATACACATACATACACACACCCTCACACACATACACACATAGAGCGCACACACAGAAAGAGAGAGAGAGAGAGAGAAAGAGAGAGAGAGAGAGAGGGAGAGAGAGTAAGTGAATGAGAGAGAGAGAGAGTCTAAATTGGAGGTCTCCATCAAATCTCTCCCCTCAGGGCTTACAGACACCACTCCCTGCTGTGGATAATGCTTTTGTACAGTGTAAAGATTTGTCACTCACATTAGTTTAATAAAACACTGATTGGCCAGTAGCTAGGCAGGAAATAGAGGCAAGGCATCCAGACTAAGAGAATTCTGGGAAGAGAAAAGACAGAGAGTCAGTTGCCACCCAGATACAGAGGAAGTAAGATAAGAATGCTGCACTGATAAAAGGTACAAAGACATGTGGCTAAATATAGACTAATAGAAATGGGTTCATTTAAGAAGTAAGAACTTGCTAGAAATAAGACTTAGTTAACAGGCCAAACAGTGTAGTAATTAATATAGTTTCTACGTATTATTTATTAAATGTTTTATTTTGTCATTTTTCATTTTTATCTCTTAGAAGCCTGTTCTTTTCTATTGAGAGAATAAAATAGAGTGAACCAAAGGCAATAAGAGATGGGAGAGGAACTAGTAGGAGTAGAGAGAAAGGAAGCTATAATCAGGATATATTTTATGAGAGAAGAATACATTTTCAATAGAAAAGGAAATGCACATAAATTGATAGCCTCATGGTTTGGTAAGTTAAAAATGCTAAGAATTATTTTTTATGTAAGCAGATGGGTAGAGGCAGAGGGATGATATGAAGGGATAGAAAAATGAATAGGCTCAAGATACATAATGTAAAAGTCTCATAGAATAAATAAAAAAAAATGAGACCTAAATGTAAAAATAAAATTTTCCAACTTTGTACATTGCCGTAATAATATAAGCATTTTATACTCTAGTGTGTAAACTTAGAATGAGGTAACACAAAAGTTATGTCATTTTATTTTAAATATCTGTCAACAATGTTTTTTTTAAAACAAATATGTTCAAAGATCCCTACTGAGCAGATATCCAAAGGCATTTGAACTACTTTACTATCTTTATTATCCTATGGAAAAAGAGAAAGGAAAATAGTGGGACCACACATTTAGTAAAGTACCTAATGATATCAACATGATGCCTAGAGTTTCATCCTAGGAGCCCATTTAAAAGCCTGGGTCAAATCCTATACTTGTAATCTCAATGTAAGAATGGTTGGAAGTGAATGATCTCTGAGTATCACTGGCCATCCAGCATATACATACCACCAATTTACCAGTAAACAATCAATGCTAATTCTTGCATATTTTCTTTTCTTTGCTTTGCTTCATCATATAAATCTGAGATGGGCATTATGGGTCACATTTGGAATTCAATGAATAGAAAATTACCTGTGCAGTTGCTAGTGCCAGCATATTTTTTGTATTAAATTTCCTTTTGTGTGACTTAGAGTGACTCAAACATTTTAAAGCAAGGCAATTTAGGAGAATGTAAATATGCTTCGGTGTCTATAATAGAAGAAATTGTTATTATATCCTTTTTCATAATTACATGTTCAGATTTCTATTTTACTAACATTGTATATATCTTTCCTAGATTGAGAGGTGACAAATATTGTAGTTACAGGGGTAAAGGGGAAATATGTTTTCCTTTACAGTAATAATGCATTAAAAGGAAATTAAGGCTTTTACCCCATTCCATCTTGCCCCCAAGCACTGCCTTTTATCTGGAGGGTCCTTGGATCCCCCAACTCATCCTGCTTCAAGGCTGAGAGGTCCGAGAGCCAATGGGGAGTGGTCCTGCAGCTGGGGCTTCTTTGTACCACACCACCCTCCCCCACCCCCCAGCCCACCTTTTTGTCTGCAAGGTCCTTGGAGCCCAGCAAGAGCTCCTGTGCTGAGGAGATCTGGAGTGGTGAGTGAGTGCCCACTGGACAGGACGGTCCTGGGAAATGGAGTCCAGGCCCCCTCCAATTCCATAAACTTTTCTGGCCATCCAGCGGGGCGTGTTCCCGGCTGCTGACTTTCTTTACCCCATTCCACCTTGTCCCCAGGCAATCCTTTTCATCTGTGGGGTCCTTGGAAACCCAGCAAAGTCTGCTTCAGTGCGGAGGGGATCTGAGTGCCAGCTCCAATGCTGAGGGGACCTAACAGAGGGCAGACCAAGAAAAACCCCCAAGTACACAGTCAGGCACAGCAAAGATTAGACAAGACGCCAAGACTCTGCTGGCCTCATTTGAAGGAAGAGACAGGCAGGTGCCAATGCAAGACTTCCTCCAACAATCTGAAAAGCAACATGATAACACCACAATCCAGCGAACACACAACAGGAAGACTTGAACACCCTAACCCAGAGAAAGTAGAAGAAATCAATTTTAAACGTAACCTTATGAAAATGATGGAGACCCTTAAACAGGAAGTGAAAAGTTCCCTTACAGAAATGGAAAAGAAGACAAACAAAAAGTTAGAAGAAATTAGTAAATCCCTTAAAGATTCCCAAGAAAACCAAGAAAAAGCAATCAAACAAGTAATGGAAACAGTTCAAGGTTTGAAGACAGAACCATTAATAGAACTCAAAGCACACATCAAACCCCACACACTAATAGTAGGAGATTTCAACACTCCTCTCTCACCAATGGAAAGGTCAATCAGACAGAAACTTGACAAAGAAATACAAGAACAAACAGATGTAAAGAATCAAATTAATTTAATAGACATTTATAGAACATTCCACCTAAACAGGAAAGAATATACCTTCTTCTCAGCATCTCATGAAACCTTCTCAAAAATTGATTACATACTCGGTAACAAAGCAAACATCCACAGATACAAAATAATTGGAGTAACCATCTGTGTCTTATCGGATCACTATGGAGTACAGTTAGAATTTAACAACAATTCCACCCCCAGAAAGCCTACAAACTCATGGAAACTGAACAGCCAACTACTGAATCACCCCTGGGTCAAGGAAGAAATAGAGAAAGAAATCAAAGTCTTCTTTGAGTTCAATGAAAATGAGCAACATACCCAAACCTATGGGACACTATGAAAGCAGTACTAAGAGGAAAGTTCATAGCACTAAGTGCCCATATAAAGAAAATGGAGAAAGCTCACATTAGACACTTAACAGCACAACTGAAAGCTCTAGAGAAAAATCAGACTCACCCAGGAGGAGTAGAAGACAGGGAATAATCAAACTTAGGGATGAAATCAACAAAATCAAAACACAGGAAACAATCCAAAGAATCAATGAAACAAAGAGCTGGTTCTTCGAGAAAATCAATAAGATTGACAAACTACTATCCAAAATAACCAAAAGGCAGAGAGAGAACACTCAAAAAGATAAGAAATGAAAAGGGGACATAAGAGGAGACACTGAGGAAATACAGAGAATCATTAGATCTTACTACAAAAGCCTGTATGCTGCAAAATTGGAAAATGTAAAAGAAACGGACATTATTTAGATAAATACCATATACCAAAATTAAAGCAAGACCAAGTGAAGAATTTAAATAGACCTATAAGTCTTAAGGAAATAGAAGCTGCTGTCAAAAACCTCCCCCCCCCCCAAAAAAAAAGCCCAGGACCAGATGGTTTTAGTGCAGAATTCTACCAGAACTTCCAAGAAGAGCTAATACCTATACTCCTTATTGTGTTCCACAAAATAGAAAGAGAAGATTCATTGCCAAATTCGTTTTATGAAGCTACAGTTACCCTGATACCAAAACCACACAAAAACGCAACCAAGAAAGAGAAGTACAGACCAATCTCACTCATGAAAATAGATGCAAAAATTGTCAATAATATTCTGGCAAACCGAATCTAAGAACACATCAAATATATCATCCATTATGATTAATTGGCTTCATCCCAGTGATGCAGGGCTGGTTCAACATATGAAAATCTATCAATGTAATCAATCATATAAATAAACTGAAAAAAAAACATATGATCATTTCATTAGACCCAGAAAAAACATTTGACAAAATTCAACACTACTTTTTGATAAAGGTCTTGGAGAGTTAGGAATACAAGGATTATATCTAAATATAATAAAAGCAATATACAGCAAGCCAACAGCTAACATCAAATTAAATGGAGAGAAACTCAAAGCCATTCCACAGGAATAAGACAAGGCTGTCCACTCTCGCCATATCTCTTTAATATAGTGCTTGAAGTCCTAGCAATAGCTATAAGACAAAATAAGGAGATCTTGGGGATTCAAATTGGAAAGGAAGAAGTCAAACTTTCTTTATTTGCAGATGATATGATAGTGTATATAAGTGACCCCAACAACTCTACCAAAGAACTCCTAGAGCTGATAAATACCTTCACTGATGTAGCAGGATACAAGATCAACTCAAAAAATCAGTAGCCCTCTTATACACAAAGGATAAAGAAACAGAGAGGGAAATCAGAGAAACATCACCTTTCATGATAGCCACAAATAGCATAAAGTATCTTGGGGTACCACTAACCAAGGATGTGAAAGAACTATTTGACAAGAACATTAAGTCTTTGAAGAAAGAAATTGAAGAGGCTACCAGTAAATGGAAGGATCTCCCATGCTCTTGGATTGGTAGGATCAACATAGTAAAAATGGCAATTCTATCAAAGGCAATCTATAGATTCAGTGCAATCCCCATCAAAATCCCAACACAATTCTTCACAGACCTTGAAAGAACAATAATCAACTTTATATGGAAAAACAAAAAACCCAGAATAGTCAAAACAATCCTATACACTAAAGGAACTTCTGGAGGCATTTCCATCCCTGACATCAAACTCTATTACAAAGCTACTGTAATGCAAAATGCTTGGTATTAGCACAAAAACAGAGACATTGACTAATGTAATCAAATTGAAGGCACAGATATTAATGTACAAACCTATGAACACTTGTTTTTGACAAAGAAGGTAAAATTATACAATGGAAGAAAGAAAGCATCTTAAAAAAATGGTGCTGGCATAACTGGATATCAACCTGTAGAAGAATGAAAATGGATCCATATCTATCAACATGCACAAAGCTCAAGCACAAATGGATTAAAGACCTCAATATAAATCTGATCACACTGAACCTGAAAGTGGGAAGTAGCCTGCAATACATAACTACTTCCTACATATAACCCTAGTAGCACAGACAATAAGAGCAACAATGAATAAATGGGACCTCCTAAAACTGTAAATCTTCTGTAAAGCAAAGGACACTGTCATTAAGACAAAAGGGCAACCTACTTAATGGGAGAAGATCTTCACCAACCACGCATCATACAAAGGCCTGATCTCCAAAATATATAAAGAACTCAAGAAACTAGACATTAAAACTCTAAATAACCCAATTAAAAAATGGAGTACTGAACTGAACAGAGAATTCTCAACAGGAGTATTTCAAATGTCCAAAAGATACTTAAGGACATGTTCAACTTCCTTAGGTATGGGGAAATGCAAATCAAAACAACTTTGAGATACCATCTTACACCTGTCAGAATGGCTAAAAATCAAATACATCAATGATAACCTATGCTGGAGAGGATGTGGAGTAAGGGGAACACTCATCCATTGCTGGTGGGAATGCAAACTTGTGCAACCACTTTGGAAATCAGTGTGGCAGTTTCTCAGGAAATTGGGAATTAACCTACCTCAGGATCCAGCAATACCACTCTTGGGAATATACCCAAGAGATGCCCGATCATACTACAAAAACATTTGTTCAACTATGTTCATAGCAGCATTATTTGTAATATCCAGAACCTGGAAACAACCTAGATGTCCCTTAATGGAACAAAGGATAAAGAAATTGTGGCACATCTACACATTAGAGTACTACTCAGTGGCAAAAAACCATGACATCTTGAATTTTGCATGCAAATGAATGGAAGTAGAAAACACTATCCTGAGTGAGATAACCGCAACTCAAAAATATGAATATTATATGTACTCAAACATTAGTGGATTCTAAGCTTAAAGAAAGGACATTGATCCTATAGTTCGTGATCCTCGAGAAATTAAGTAATAAGGTGAACCCAAAGAAAAAATATATAGAGAGATCCTCCTGGAAATTGGAAGCAGACAAAATCGCCAGGCAAAATCTGGGAGCATGGGGTAGAGGTGGGGTGGGGGGAAGGGGATTGGGGAAGAGAGAAGGGAGAAGGGGATGGTTGGGGAGAGCTTGGGGGAGTGGGATAGTTGAGAGGGAGGAAGGACAGATATGGGAGCAGGGAAGAAGATATCTTTATTAAGGGAGCCATTTGGGGTTGGCAACAGGCTTGGGTCTTGTGGGGTCCCCAGCTAGGACCCTGGGCAGTGGAAGAAAGGGTGCCTGAACATGCCTTGTACCGTAATCAGTCTGATGACTATCTTGGATATCACCATAGAACCTTCGTCTGGCGACAGATGGAGATAGAGACAGAGACCCACATTGGAGCACTAGACTGAGCTCCCAAGGTCCATTTGAAGACCTAAAGGAGGGAGAATATGATCAAGGAAGGCAGGACCAAGAGGGGTTAGTCCACCTCTTGAGACAGTGTGCCTGATATAATGTGATCTCACCAAATCCAGCTGGACTGGGACTGAACGCGCATGGGACCAAACTGGATCCTCTGAATGTGGCTGACAATTGGGGCAGACTGAGAAGACAATGATAATGGCACTGAAATTTGTCTCTACTGCTTGTACTGGCCTTTTGGTATCTTATTCTACTTGGATGCATACCTTCCTAAGTATGGATGGAAGAGGGAGGGCCTTGGACTTCCCACAGGGCAGGGTACCCTGCCCTCTCTTAGGAATGGAGGGGGAGTGAGGGACCGCGAGAGGGGGAGCGGGAGGGAAGTGGGAGGAGCGGAGGAAGTGGAAAGTTTGAATGGTATTATTTATAAAGTAAAAAAATAAAAATAAAAAAAATAAAAGGGAATTATGTACTATAAACATTAAAGCTCATTTTTCTTTTAAAGTTTTATGTTTAGAGAGCACATGTTGATGATTATGAAAAGCTTTGTAATTATTTTTTCAATTATAATCAAAGCCAATTGCAAATTTTGAAATGAATAAACACAGCTAAAATAATTTTATCTTCTATTAGATACCAGTGTTGTATAAGACAAAAATATTCCATTCATTTCACAGTTAAGTAATAAAGTGCAAACACATAAATGTGGTTGTTACTATTCATGACACACTTGCCTGAAGTTATATCAGTTAGCACCTTAATGGAACCATAATCTTGTTTTCTTTATCTGGAATCCTGATAATGAGCTCAAATTCTTTGTTTTTTTTCATAATTATTGATGAATTAGAAAATAGAAAGGCAAAAGTGATAATTATTGTAAAGCATGGGGTTGGGGGAGAAGGAGAATGAGAAGGGATAAGGGAAGGACTGGGGAGAGCCTGGCGGAGTGAGAGGGTGGAGATAGAGGAAGGTTCAGGGAAGAAGATATCTACATTAGGGGAGCCATTTTAGGGTTGGCAGGAGACTTGGCTCTAGGGGGATCCCAGGTGTCCACGGGGATGTCCCCAGCTAGGTCCTTGGGGCAGCAGAGGAGAGGGTGCCTGAACTGGCCTTGTCCTATAGTCACTCTGATGAATATCTTGAATATCACCATAGAAATTTCATTCAATGGATGGAGATACAGACAGAGACCCACACCCACATCAGAGCAATGGACTGAGCTCCCAAGGTCCAGTTGAAGAGCAGAAGGAGGGAGAAGATGAACAAGGAAGTCAGGGCTGCGAGGGGTTGGTCCACCCACTGAGACAGTGTGCCTGATCTAATGGGAGCTCACCAAATACAGCTGGAACTGGACTGAATGAGCATATGATCAAACCGGACTCTCTACATGTGGCTGCCAATGGGGACGGACTGAGAAGCCATCTATAATGGCACGGGGACCTCTCTCTTCTGCATGTAATGGCTTTTTGGGACCCTAGTATGTGGACACACACCTTCCTATGCTGGGATGGAGAGGGGAGAGCCTTGGACTTCCCACAGGGCAGGGTACCCTGCCCTCTCTAAAGGATGGAAGGGGAGGAAGGAGGGTTAGTGGGGGAGCGGGAGGGAAATGGGAGAAGGAGGGAAGTGTCAATTTTTGAATGGAAAAATAAAAAAGAAGAAATTAGTCTTGATAAGTAAATATAGAATATAACAATAGGAAAGATTCACAACTTTGGAGTAAGGATTAAGAATTGCAAGTAATGATGATTTGGACATGAAAATATTACATTTTATAAGCAACAGCTCAGCAATGAATTGGTAGAGGTAGAGATCCATGAACAAGGGAAGGAGTTGGGAAGGAAGTTGTAAAGGAGAAACAAAGGGAATGAAGGAGGAAGATGGTCTCAGATGACTACACCTGTAATGTTATAATATTGGATTTATTTGTCATTTAAAGATTAATTCCCTTGTGTGAAAACAATCTTGAAGTGAACTGATTCTAATATGCCTTCATAATCAAATATTCAATCTCTCTATAAATATTTGTATCTTTAGAATCTAGAATTTCCCTGGTATTGTGTTCCTGAAGCATAATAAGGTCAAGAACATACTGTTAGAGTTTATAAGAGTAGAATTATGGATGACAGTAACTATGATATCACTGGAAAGACTTAGACATAACTCCCAGGTACACTGATTGTCATAAGTTAAAAACCTGTATGGTCATTTGGTGTAGGAGGTCCTTCTGTATTTCTGTTACTTTCATTGCTTGAATAAAGAGACTGCCTTGGCCTTTTGATAGGGCAGCCCTTAGGTGGGCATAGTAGGCAGAACAGAATGCTGGGAGAGAGAAGGCAATGTGGCAGCCACCATGATTCTCCTGCCCAAGACTGACACTGGTTAGAAGCTTTCCTGGCAAGCCACGACCATGTGGTGACACACAGATTAGTAGATATGGGTTAGTTTAAGATGTAGAGTTAGCTAATAAAAGGCTAGAGATAATGGGCCAGGCAGTAATTTAATTAATACAATTTCCGTGTGATTATTTAGGGTATATGCTAGCCATGTGACCGGAAGCCAGGGTACAGGACACAGCCAAGGGGCTGGGATGACAAGCAGCCCACTCCTCTCATTACTATAGTCATTAGCCAAATTATAAAATATTTTCAGTAAATACTCACACTTAAATATTTAAAAGAGAATATCTGACATCAGGCTTTCTGAGGGAGAGGTGAAAGTTACTAAGTCCCATGAACTGTATTTCCATGTGGTTAGAAAACAAAAGGGAAATGTTTGCTTTCAGTATGACCTACAATACAAATTGTGTAAGCATTCGTATAGCTTCACATTGTGTAAACTTCTTTCTTTTTGTTTTGATATCTTTTTCATTTCCCTAACATATTATGTACATATTCACTTAATCTCCCTCTTGTCTCACACTTCCTCATTGTTGGGTCCCTTTCTTCCTGAATGCCTCTTTTTTAAGGTTTGAGTCTCATATTTTTTGGAAAGTCATGCACAGGCTGCCATGCTTGTAAGTGTTTTAAAATAATTTGTACTTTCCTTAATTTTGCAAATTTGCATTTTGCAGAAATAGAAAAATATGTTTAACAAATGATCACTTTTAAATTTAGAGACAGTCTAATATAGCCCAGGCTATCCTCAAAGTCACTATGCAAAAGATTGTGACTTTACACTCATGGTTCTCCTTCCTCTACAACCCAGATGCTAAGAACACAGATGAATGGCACCACACGTAGCCATCAAATATCTTTTATAGTTTTTGATTTTTGGTTTTACCAAAACAAAAGCTAACATTATTGTGACCACACACTGATTGTAACCCATTACTTGTCACAAAGAGTCTCCTAATGTTAAGTCATAATGACTATGATATAAAGATATTTATTAGGGATACTTATTTTTAACCCCAGCCCTGATTTTACACTAAACATATAGACTCCGTAGAGCTGTTGCTATTACTACAAGACACACAAAGGTAAAGAGATGAAAAGTATTTCATAACTCAGCTCCTTGCTTGAAATCAACTCAGTTTAATATAAGTATGTATCTGTTCTTTAGCATTTAGATAATATAGAAATATCTACCACAGTTAGGAAAAAAACATACCTTTAAAAGTAAAAGCTACTGGGCAGTGGTAGCTCACAATCTCAGTTCTCAGGAGCTAGTACCAGGAAAATCTCTGTGAGTTTGAGATCAGCCTAGTCTACAGAGTGATTTCTAGGATAGACAGTGCTACACAGAGAGACCCATTTGGGAAAAGGGTTTTGGAAAAAGTGTAAAATCTAAAAATGAATATCTTACTGAAAGTATGATTCTAAAACATAAGACATAGAACACTAAAAATTATAAAGCATATTTAGATGAGTTAGAAATAGAAATATTTTGAAAATATTTAAAGCTTATAAATATGATGCCCTAGAATGGTCTTTCAGATCTACTCAAAATAAAATTTAAAAACTGGTACAAAAACCAATAATTAAGCACATCTTAAAAGTTAAACACTCTTCAGAAAATATAATTAATATTTCTTATGTTAAAATGAATAACTATAATTCCAGTATGTAGAAAATATGTTTGCTACCTTTCACTGAAAATTTGATCTTTTGATAATATCAGTCTGTTCTAAATTCTAAGACATGTGAGTGGCAGCCATGATCCAGGAAGGGCTAGAGAAAAATAGAAACAATTATTTTCCAGTAACAGAGACAAATACATGACTTTCAATCATTGGATTCTTTTCAAGCAAACTACTTTAATGGTACATTACAGTAGTATATTAATATCTTACAGAACAGAGCTGAATCCATCAGCAATAACCACCCATAAGGTAGTAGGTGGGTGGGATAGAGGTTAGAGTCAATTTGTCTTCAGTAGAATAATTCATTACTTAGAATATGTCTTGCCTTCTCAGATGTCAATATTTCAACCTACAACACTACTGCAATACTACCTACTGTACTTTAATATCATATAGTCACTGATACTTCACAAACAATATGAATTGCCATTATTTTTTTTAATTGTTCTATTTGCACTCTTTAAAAAATATTTATTTTACAGCCTGGCCACAGCCCCTCTCCTTTCTCCTTCCTATTTGCACTCCTTAAAAAAGTATTTTACAGCCTGGCCACAGCCCCTCCCCCTTTCTCCTTCCGGTTCCTCATCCTCTTCTTCTGCTCAGTTTCCAACCCCAATCTACTCTTCCTCCGTTTCTGTTTAGGAAGAGGCTGGACACCCATAAGTATCAACTCATGAATTAAGGCTAGGTAAGGTGACCCAGTATGAGAAAAAGGTTCTCCAAAATCAGTGTTTCAAACAATGAGTTACTTCCGCATCAAATCTACTATCGCCGAGGAAGCTTGAGAAAATAATGCTGAGCCCTACAGAAGAATCAATTATGGTTTTGCTGCTGTCAGAATCTATCTTTAGCAAGCTCTCCTTCTGAATGAATTCTGTAAGTGAAATTGTGGTCCCATTTCCTCCGGTTAGTCTCATAAGTAGGAAAAATGAATGAAAGTGTGAAAAAGACTTGGAGAAGTTCATCTTTCTGATATCTTGATGATTCAATTTTGAAATATTTTCTTCCTGCTAGGACACTGAACATTTCTAGTTTAATTCCTAGGGGAATCGGGTGTCATCGGGGAGAGAGTTATGGTCTCTCTGTAAACTGCAGTTGTAATCCACTGAGGTTCATTACTTCTACTATTGCAGCTGCTGGAAATGGGGACAGCGTGTCTTGGCTGGAGTGATCCATCCTGTGCCCTGAGCATCAGTATCGTAGCTGTGAAGCAGTGAGTCCTGATCATCCTGTCATTATGTTCTAGAAACAAGGTGATGCTTATAGGGCTCTCACAAGTTTCCTATACCTAGTACTGATGAGCAATATTTTCTTCTTTTCTTTTTTTTTTTGTTTTCTTTTTGATTTTTTTCCAGACAGGGTTTTTCTGTAGCTTTGGAGCCTGTCCTGGAACTAGCTCTTCTGATTCCCAAGTGCTGGGATTAAAGGCTTAAAGGCGTGTGCCACCACTGCCCGGCGAGCAGTATTTTCTTTTTTCCCATATTCTTTTATTTTTTTCCATTCAAACAAACAAACAAACAAACAAAGAATTTACATTTCCTCTCCTTTTCCCAGTCCACTCCTACTACCCCCTCCCTCCCGCTGCTTCCTTAAAAGAGGGCATGGTGCCCAGCCCTGTGGGAAGTGCAAGGCCCTCCCCCCTCCATCCTGTCCTAGGAAGGTGTCCATCCAAATCGAATAGGTTCCCAAAAAGATAATACATGCAGAGGATATAGGTTTTAGTGTTAAAGCTTTTTCACTGTGCTACTACCCTGTTTCAGAAGGGGAAGTTTAGGTCTAGGTACAAAGGCCAAGCCATTGAAATATAAACAATCAATTCTTTTTTTTTTTTTTTTTTTTTTGAAATCACTAAAGGTCTTTTATTTGTGAACACTCATCTATATACATGCAAAAGAATGGGCACCTGTAAGTCACTGTGGTTCAGGGTACCCTCACCATATGCTATCGTAGAATGTTCTGAGAGATAGGTTCCAGGCGTAGGAAATCTTTCTGTATTCTGTTAATAAGAAAAGAGGTGTGTGGTAGTTTCCATTGTCTTTAAATTATAGGCAAAGTTTCTCTCTCTCTCTCTCTCTCTCTCTCTCTCTCTCTCTCTCTGTGTGTGTGTGTGTGTGTGTTTATATGTTTTGTGTGTATGTATGTGAGAAAGTAAGTAAGAGAGAGGAGTCCCTAATTCATTGTCCACTTTCTATCTTTGACCATGCAAAAGGAAGCAGTCATCTATAAGCAAAGATGACTAGGAGATAAAATGTTCACCAGAGCATATAAAGGAATGTGGTACAGAGGACACCTAGATCTTCATCCAAAGGAAAAGATTTTCAATTTGGCACCAACGACTGCTGGAAGAAAGCTGTGTTAAAAACTAAACATGGCTATGCTTCCAGTATGTCTGAAGCTTCTGCTTCTTTATATTTATTTTACAGTACATCAACATACTCCTTTAAGAAAAAAGAGGAATTATATACTTTACATATATATATATATAGTCTTTTATAATGCCTCCAGACCTTAGTGTGATACTCTGCTTGCACATTCATTAATTGTACAAAGGTCAGCTAGTTCTTCAGGTTAGAACCAGGATTCTTTATAGTAGGTAGAGTACAATATATACTTCTGCTGAAATGGCAGCTCAAATGAAATAGAGATACAATTAAGCTAAAATCTTGTGTTTAAATATGATTTACTATTTTCTCTTAAAATTTCAGAGGCAGAAATATTAACAAATAGATTTTCAGATTAATAATTTTAATTTCTTTGAAGCAACATGAGTGTTAAGATGCTTTGTTAATTTATACTCTATAAAATACACCTAACACTTTGGATTTTAAAATAATACTTACTTCCACTAAAAAATTCAACTAAAATAAAAAAATAACTCCTTAAATAGCTATGTAGTGAGTGACCCCCCCAACGAAATTACAGGTGTATATATGAAAATATGATATGCAGTACTTTTAATTTTGTGAAAATAAGAAAACTTAACTTTTTAAGCATGACATGCAATCTAAGTTTATCGGATTCAGTGGAGAATGAGGGAGGCTGCAACTTTGAAATGTATCAAGAAGCGGTACGTGGGAGGGTTTGGAGCCAGGAAAGCAAAGATATGAAAGTAATTGTATTAAAATCTCAAATGTAAAATTTAAGAAATGTAATTCCTTGATGGAGTAAAAGTATTATTATAAAAGTAAACCTATGACATGTTTATTTTACTTTTACAAAAAAATTGTAACATACTGAAAAGATGCAGCAAAGAAGTCATTCAGTACGAAGTGAGAACATTCAAAATCTCGTCAAAGGAAGACAAAGCATTCTGATACTCAATAGAAATAAACTATTCTTTTTCTTTAGGAGTTATCAATGCCAATGAAAGATGCATTTTGCAAAGAACCTTGAATCCTTACTTTTCATTCAAAGGCATCTTAGATTTATAACATATTCCTTTTGAGCTTGTTGCGATGTGAGTAATTCATCATTTATGATGACATCACAGTGTTGTCAAAAATTTGCATTGGAAAAGTGTGCAGGGATGTTATTTAGACAAAAGATCAGGGATAGATGAAAATATTTCTAATATTTCTGATAATCTCTCATGCATGTATAAATATTGTAGTATTTCATAAACACTCTGGATGAGATATCTTTCCAGATTTAAAATTAGTTATCCTATTGAAATGCAAATATGTATACATATGTGTTACATATGTGTAAATTATGTCCATATATAACAGATATGTCTATATGAAAGGAGAGAAAAAAGACAAGGAAGATAATCCCCAGCCTATTGATTTACCAGTTTAAAATTTAGTGTTGTGGGAGAGCTATGCAGTCAGCAGAAAATTCTATTTAAATCTGATATTTTAAAAGATATTTCATATTGAATTATGTTAGTTTTACTTTCTTCAAAACCCTCCCATGTTCCCTGAAACTCAAATAATTAGTTCCTTCTTACTTTGATCACTATTGTTACATATATGTGCGTATGTGCATGAATACACACAAACACATACATACACACATATATACAACATCATGAATCCATTTTTTTTGGTGGTATGTACATGGTTTTAAGAATGACCTATTTGTCTGATAACAAATGAGGATGATGATCCTAGGGAGAGACTTCTCCTTTACCCAATATTCATTACTTGCTTGCATTTCTTTGTCTAGTTTTTGGAGCTCATAAATTTTCTTCATTTCACAATGACATGTCCGTTGATATTGTCGTATTCCTAGTCTTGCGTATGCAGTCATCTCTAGGAGATGCTCCTCCAAAGACATTTACATGAAATTCTTTCTCCTACAATCTTTAGATTGCAGGATATGATATTCCCTGAATCTTAGAGATAAGACTGTGATATAGATGCACATTGAAGATGGGCTCCCAACAATCTATTGATCTCTATGTTTTATCCAATTCCAGTTTTCTGTGACAATTTCCATTTGCTCTAAAAAGAAGTTTCTTTGATGAGGAGTAGTACCTAATCTTATATGTGGGCTTAAGAATAAATTTTAGAATGTGGTAAAGAACTATGCTTGTCTAGATAGGTGGCTGTAGTACAGACATCATTAAATTTTGACCTCGTTATCACTGAGAAGCTAGCAGCGTTCCAGTATGAGACATGATTTCCCTTCTAATGAGTGGGTTTAAAGAGCAATCACTCAGTTGTTGGTTCCCACCAAGATGTGAGTGCAACTTATTATCCTTTAAGAATTCCTTGTCATTCTGGTAATTATCAAGGCTCATAGATGTAACAGCTTACAGTCAACCATTTGGTAAAACACTTTAGTAGGTTTCATGGTTCATAGATATTAGAGCTCACAGTCAACCATTTGTAAAATGCTTTAGTAGGTGACATTAACATTATTTTGTGAGGCTAAGCTATTATGATCAGGAGTTTGGAAGTGTTACTTATATATATCAACATATAATATCTTCATTTATCATGAGCATATCAAGTTGTAAGCCTGATAAATATTTGAATATGACATACACATAATATATTACACATATAATATAATGTAATAATTATCCTCAGTATTTTTCCACATCTACTTGTTGAAAGGAGGGCTGCTTGTTCTTTTCCAGCTGCTCAGACTTCTGAAATGATCACACAAAAATTATATTATTTAAATCACTGCTTGGCTCATAAGCTTTAGCTTCTTATTTGCTAACTCTTCCATCTTAATTTAACCCATCTCCATTAATCTGTGCATCACCATGACATCATGGCCTACCAGCAAAGTTTTAGCACATCTGTCTCTGACAGCTGCTCCTAGCATTCAGTTTAGTCTCCCTGCCTCACCTTCCTCTATTCCTTGCACAGCCCCAAGAAAGTTTTTTTTTATTAACCAATGCTATTCACAGCATACAGAGTAGAATCCTACATCATCTCCTGCATGTATGTGTGTGTGTGTGCATGTGTATGTGTGCCAAGATTTCATTTTTAAGGTGCATATCCATGTTGAAGAAGCTGTGACGAAAGGGACTTGAGGAAAATATAAATGATGTGTCAGTGTGAAGAGGTGAATTTTGGTACTGGCTCTTGCTTCAAGGATCTGTTGAGGGAAATTAAATTCTTCAACTGTGATGGTAAATTTGCAGTATTGAATACCTGTGCTAAAGTTGAAAGATCAAGCTACAGCCTAGATAAAGTGGCTGAAGATAAAAAGAAAGCATCATACAGCTATGTCCTCACCACTCACTTCATGTTCATTGAGATGCTGTTGTGCTCCTCTATGTCCTCACCACTCACTTCATGTTCATTGAGATGCTGTTGTGCTCCTCATCTTGGGCTTCCATCAAAATCTCAAAAGCATTTTGAGGGCTTCCTGGGCTCAACAATGATCTTGGAGGGCCAAATAGGAGAGAAGCAGCAAGAGTTGGAATCAGATTTATGCTTCAGTACTCCCTCAAAATATTATTATTTATGGTTTAATTTTAGTGCTTTTTAAAATTTTAGTACTTGATAGATTTTTAGCCTGTCTTCATATTTTTTCTTTTTTATTTATCCATTTATTTAAAAAATTCTTTTCTCATTTTACATACCAATCCTAGTACCCACTTCCTCCATTCTCTCCA
This sequence comes from Ondatra zibethicus, assembly GCA_004026605.1. Taxonomy (NCBI): domain Eukaryota; kingdom Metazoa; phylum Chordata; class Mammalia; order Rodentia; family Cricetidae; genus Ondatra; species Ondatra zibethicus. Next base: position 26,507 of record PVIU01019833.1, read on the forward strand.
CTTTCCCCCTATCCTATCCCCAGCCGTTCCTCAAAAATGGATAAGACTTCCCATGAAGAGTAAGAAAAGTCTAGCACATTGCTTTGAAGTACTAATAAGGCCTTCTCTACCATACCTAGGTTGAAGAAGTTATCCCTCCAAAGAGAATGGATTCCAAAAATCTAGTACAAGCAGTAGAGATAAATCCTGGTCTCATTGCCAGTGGTCCCACAATTTGTCTCAGTCATACAACTGTCACCCATAATCAGAGGGGCCAGTTTCGTCCTCTGCTGGTTACCTAGCTGTCAGGCCAGATTCTCTTATCTCAGGTGAGCTGGTTCAGTAGGTATCCCCATTATGGTCTTGACCTCTTTGCTCATAGTCTTACTCTTCCCACTCTTCGACTGGGAGCTCAGCCCAGTGCTCTGCTGTGGGTTTCTGCCTCAGCTTCCATCAGTTTCTGAATGAAGGTTCTATGGTGACATTTAAGGTAGTAAAAAATCTGACTACAGGGCAAGGCCAGTTTGGGCACACTCTCCAGTATTGCTTAGGGTCTTAACTGGGGTTATCCTTGTCGATTCCTTGGAATTTCTCTAGTTCCAGGTTACTTGTTAGCCCCATACAGTCTCCCTCAATCAAGATATCTCTTTCCTAGCTCTCAGTCTCTGTCCTTCCACTAATTCGATTATCTAGTTCACTCAAGTTCTTCTCTCCCTCCCCATCTTCCTTCCTTTTCCCCTTCTCCCCTCCCTTTTTTCCCCAGCCCCATTCCCCCAATTTTCTCAGGATATCATGTCTATTTTCCCTTCCTGGTGTATCTATATATGTTTCTCTTAGGTTTCTCCTTATTACTTAGCTTCTTTGAAAGAAGAAATTGAAGAAGATATCAGAAAATGAGAAGATCCTCCATGATCTTGGACAGGTAGGAACAACATAATAAAAATGGTCATCCTACCAAAAGCAGTCTACAGATTCCATGATATCCCTATCAAAACTCCAAAACAATTCTTCACAGACCTCAAAAGAACAATACTCAACATCATATGGAAAAAAAAACCCAGGATAGTCAAAACAATCCTGTACAATAAAGAAACTTCTGGAGGCATCACGATTCCTGACATAAACTCTATTATAGAGATACAGTAATGGAAACATCTTGATATTGGCATAAAAACAGAAAGGCTGACCAATGGTTTCAAATCTAAGACCTTGCTATTAATATACACACCTATGAACACCTGATTTTTGAAAAAGAGGATAAAATTATGCAATGGAAAAAAGAGAGCATCTTCAACAAATGGTTCTGGAATAACTGGGTGCCAACATGTAGAAGATTGCAAATAGATCCATATCTATACCCATGCATAAAACTAAAATCCAAATGGGTTAAATACCTCAATATAAATCTGACCACACTGAACCTGATAGAAGAGAAAGTTGAAATTAGCCTTCAATGCCTGGGCACAGGAGACCATTTCCTAAATACAACACCAGTAGCAAAGACAATGAGAAAAACAATAAATGAATGAGACCTCCTAAAATTGAGAAGCTTCTGTAAAGCAAGAGATACAGTCAATAAGACAAAAGGGCAGCCTACTGAATGGGAAAAGATCTTCGCCAACTCCATATCAGACAGAGGATTAATCTCCAATATAATTAAAGAACTCAAGAAATTAGATATCAAATTACCAAAAAAAATGCAATAAAAATTAGAGTTAGATTGAAACAGAGAATTTTCAACAGAAGAATCTCAAATGACCAAAACGCACTTAAGGAAAATTTCAATATCTTTAGCCATCAGGGAAATGCAAATTAAAATGACCCTGAGAAACCCTCTTATAACAGTCAGAATGGCTAAGTTTATATTTGCTTTATGTTTTCTTTTAACATTAAGTCATTTTAGAAATGTATACATGAGTACTATATTTACATCCTTTCCTCCTTGTCATGTTCTCCCTCCATTCCCTCTGATGTTCTTACTTCTTCTCAAACATAAAGCCTTTTTATTATTACTGTTACATAAATATAAAGCCTTCCAGTTCAAATTTAGTCTCACTCTTATGTATATATATTTAATGCTGATTATTTTGGATTAGATAATTTATCAGGGGCCATTGATTATCTGCAGTTCTTCATCTAGGGCAGGAAATTGAAAGATTTCTCCCATCTATACTGGTTTAATTGGCATTATCATTATGCAAGTTATTTTATTGCTAGTACTTCATTAGTGATGTTTTCTTGTCTTATAAACAATATACTTCCTCACTGAAGGTGAGCTGGTCCTCTGGCTCTAGAATTTTTTTCTGCCCTCAATTCTACAGCATTCTGTGAGCCTCTACAAAAATGAGGACTCACAGGAATATGACAGTACTCTGACCAAAGCTGGGAGCAGAATAACATATATAAAATAAATATTTAGAATCGAGTTTGACACTTGACTATTCTGAAAAGTAATAGCAATAAGCTACTCTCTAGGGACTAGGACTTTCTTGTGAAAGATTTTGACAATATTTTCAGCATCAGGCATGAATTCTCCCACAGAGTAGGCCTCAAGTCCACAAAAGAGATCAATTGGCTGCCCCCCAAAACACCAGCCTCAACACTATTTCACTGATCGGTAATTCTTGCCTTGTGTTGGTCAGTATTATAGCATACAGGTTCCAGTGTCAGGTAAGACCACTGATGTCTCTTCTCCCACAACAATCTGAACAACAGATCCTAGGCCATGCAAACAAGTCTGCAGGGAAGAGAGTATCTGGGCACTTCAAGATTGAGTTTTCCATGTTGCACAAGCAAACTGGGTGGTGTTTTAACTAATTAAGCCTTGCCATGTAATTGTGGAATGTTTAGAGAAATGAAAATCACCTACATATTTTGGTTGTTTCTCTTTGATCCCTGAACACTATCTTTTAGAAAGGTAACAGATGCTTGGCACTGAGATGTTCATTTTATAACCTATATCTTCTGATATAAGCATTATTTACCCACATAGGGCACCTAGGTTCAAAGTCTTCTTTGAAAAATACCTTATAACTTAATTATTTAAAAAACTAATGGGGTTTCTTCTGTAGACTAAAGACTTCTTCAGCTCTTCTTAGTTTTGATTTACCCAGCCCACACAGGTTTCCATCCTTGCGCTCCTTAAATTTTAGCTATCTACAAATCTTAATAGTTTTAATATAATAGTACCAGTTGCAGTCTTATAAACAAACAGCAGTACCCAACTTAAGTATGTAAGTTTCTGTTTAATATAACAGAGAGAGCATCACCTAAAGAATTGACATAGATTATCCTTTTCCCCCCTCTTTCTCCTAAGTGAATATCTCCCTAATTATTTTAAGGACATTTTTTTAAATTTCTACCATAAAATACTTCAAGATAAAATTATTTTCAGTTTTTCTTATTTTGCTAGCACTCTATTCAATCTTTCATGTTATTGTTTTTGAAGATGTCAGCATCTAAATCCACTTTTGGACTAAGAGTTTGTTTTATTCAAGTTAGCAAATTAACATAATCTGGACCTTGTAGAAAGCATCAATTTGTTTCTCTTATTTGGCATGGGTATGTATGGAATTTTCAGATCAGGGCACCATAATATTAGTTTCCCCATTCATATAAGTATATGAGTAGGAAAATAGTCTGCTCTATAAAGACATTGATTATACTGTTAAGTATTTCATTTTACTGTCTAATCATCTGGCCAAACCGCCACATCTAAATGGCATTCCATTAATGTATATAGATACAATGAAGGAAATAAGCATCATTTCATATCAGATCCTAAGTAAATTACTGAAAGAATGAACAGTAAACTCCTTAGGTGTCGTTTATTTAAATGTTTGATCCTACAAAAAAGATTAATTCTATCACAAATAATTTTAAAATAAGAAAACAATAAAAGTGTATCAATACTTTAAAATGACTGTGAATATATAATTTTATCAAGAAAATGATTTTAAATATATTTTTGGTTTGTCCAAAGAGAACTCAGAAGTTGGTAGAATAAATTATATATTTGTCTTTATAATTCATAATATGTAATTAGAAACTTAACAAAATATGTATTAATTTAGCTGGTATAACCTAGTACCACCATTTTCAAGCACTTTCATTTTGAACTTTATAAACATAAGTGTAGACATGGATTTTCCTATGAGAGTATGCCTACTTGTTTATGTATTTATGTTTTATATACTAATTATATATACATATATTATATAATTATAATGTAAAATAAATATCTGAATCATTGAAATTATTAAATTTAGAAATGAGTTTTTTCACTTATTTTCTTAAAATGCCATGTAAAGTCTTCAAAAAATGTTCCTGAAAAATGTGAGTTTAATTTTTTCATATCTATGCACCCATTTATGAACAGTAACCATTTCCTCATAACGTAGACAATATATAGTAAAGAAAGTCATCATTCTAATGTGTATATAAGTTGTTAAGAATAAAGAACAAAAAATAAGTTAAATGGTTAATATATATTATATTACACCTTGGTGAACAATTCAGATAAAATGCTTCCTATTTGGGAAAAAAATATTGGGGAATGTGAAAATCATGTTTTCCTTGCAGTTGAAAAAAATACATAAGAAAATCAGAATATTTTAGGCATTTACTAATTATGAGATAAACACAGATTTGTGTTTGTGTTAGACTTCTCACTCTTTTATCCCTATTATTATAGAGTAATGAATTTGTGTATCTTGTAACAAGGGCAGGAGAGAGACCTTATCTATGTTTAAGAAAATAAGCAGTTGGAGATTTTGTATATCTTAGCTGTAAGATGTGCTTAGTACCATCTGCATCTATACTGTTCCAGTCTGGAAAGTCTACTCCCAAATCCCTCATTTATAAGCCATGTGCACTTCTTCTCTTGACACTATCAACTGTTTTATAAATGCTTTCACTCTGTCCAGTGTTAGGCAAGCAACAGTGAGTGTCATGGAAGGTCAGTAGTTAAATAAGAAAAGCCGGATTAGTCTTGGTACTAATTTCAATGTAAAATTAGACCCTAGTTATAGGCCAATGTGCTATTTCAGGACAGTCCTCTCACAACTTTTCCCTATTATTGCATGATGCAATGCTTTCACTATAACTGGGACACTATGACCCCAGGAATGATTTTTTTACATCCATGCTAAATCTTTCAGAATCTAGAAGGAAAGTGTCATTTTGCCCCTCATTTTCTGACTGAGTGGCTTGACCCAGACTCTGGGCATCCCCAACCTGCACAATCTGCTTAGGTGTGTTTCAACACCATGAAACATACCTTTGCTTCAGTGTATTTTCTATATAGGAAATAAAATCACACAGAAATTAGTCTACATTTGAATTAATATTCTGATATGCTTATTTCAAAAATTTCTTCCTCAAAAAAGGATAAAAATAAATATATGTTAATATGAACCATTATGAAAGTTAAATAAATATCTAGATATGTGGTCATGCACTTTGCCCAGCTAACCTATTTGACAACCAGTTGAACTTTCTTCATGGCTCACAGGCTGTTTGAAATTTAATTTCCCTCTGAAGGCAAAACAAATTCCTTCAAACAAAGAAACTAGGAAATGAACCATAATGATCCTGCCTGTAAGAGAATTTTCCTATGTTTAGTATTTACATATTTTAGAAAAAAGTCATCGGATAGAACAGGCACTCTGAACAATTAAAATCATTAATTTTCTCTAGAAGCAAACTGTTTAAAGAGGATTGTATTTCTTCTACAAGAAGGGTAGAGTACATACATGCCGTATGCTATTTTATATAAGTATTGTTTATATCAAGGCTTCTACAATGCCTGGAGCCCAGTTTGGGCATGTGATGAACTTCAACAAGATAATCTAATGTACTTCGGGTAAAAAGCTTTTCTAAAGGGCAGATGGTGAGAATTCTCAGAAGGCAAGGGCCTGGCATGTAGGGCACACTCCTGCAAGCAATAAAGACTTATTGTCATTGGAACCAGCTGTCCTAGCATCTGTGCCTGCTTCCAATGAATGTAAAAGATGAGAAAATGGCAATGGTGAGCTCTCAAAGTTTGCACTTTTTCAACAAAGACTACTAGAATTACAACTTTAAGAGTTTTTCTGAGATTCTGTATTGTTAATGACTATAACCACAGACTCAGAAAGAGCAAGGAAAAAAATAAACCCTTTCTGACACAAACAAAAAGATATTTCCCTACTGCAGAAGATATTCAAATGCCTGAGATGGAATAAAATCTCCCAGAACTTATTAATCATACCACACTCATCCCTAATAAAATATTTTCTAGTGTGGTTCCCTAGGTCTTTTGGGTAAGTCCTGAGTGCTTGGCAAGTTTCTCCAAATATGAAGAAATTCATTCAATGTGTTTATCTTTAACCAAATTCCTAAGATGACATTTGTCAAATGGCCCCACATGGTATAACTTCATTTCCTTTCTTTAAATCTCTTTTAGATTGAGATTATGTCATTTTCTGAAAGCTATTTCCTCTGCAGCAGATCTTTCCTAAATATTATTATATTAGTAGCTTCATCTTAAATACAAATTAATTTTTATACCAGAACTTAGAATAATACACGATAGTATAAAACAAGAAGGATCAGAAATTCAAGGCAAAGATGAAATGGTGGAAATTGAGATTTAGACTTAAAATTAGAAGCAGGTATTTGAAAAATGTGATGATCATGAATAATAATCAGGGAATAATCCAAAGTATATGATTTCTGTATCTTCCTACTGTAATAAGAGATTACTGAAGTATATCCTTTGAAACTCCAAGAATGCATGTTGCTCTCAATTATAATGCTTACATAGAATATGATAATTCCTTTGGAATGGACATATCAAGAGTTTATCAAGTATGTATATATGCAAATTGAAGTACAGTGGTGACTACAAAAAAAACAAATGAAAAAAATATTCAAAGGGTTACATTCTTTAATGTAGGTTCATGTTATTGAAAAGACAATTTTAAATTGAGTTTTAGGAAATGTGAAGAAAAACTTTAAATTCTAAAATAAGTAGTGCCCAAAAGGATGGGTCTTATAAAGGTTACAAAGATCTGAACATATCTTTGATCACCTTGTTGTCACATTTATTAAAAAATGAAAGAAAAATAAAGAGACTGGGGAAAATAAAAGAACAAAATCGACATTTTAGGATAAACTTCTTACATATGCTCAGTTGCCTTCTGAGGACCCAAAAATGGCCTTCTGCCCCATCATTCTATATCCTACAAATTCTCAGCATTAATATTTTAAGTAAATTAAATTTCTAACTAAACATTCAGAGAGTCAATTTTTCTATTTTTTATAATTTCATTTTTCCATACACAGACATACTATATTTTCCAACCCTCCTACCCTTCCTCTTTGACTCCCTTCTATTAGTCTGCTTTGTGTACCTAGATAATCATGTGTATACCTCTGTGTGCTGCATACATAAATCCTTTTACATATTCATATAAAATCTAGAAAACACTAAGAAGAGGAAATATGATACCTGTTCTTCCAAGAATGATTTTGTTCTCTTAATATAATTATCCACAATTCTATCCATTTTCTTAAGAAAGAAATGACTTAGTTATTCTTTATGGCTAAAGATAAAACATTTATACAACCTGTTCTTTATCAGTTTCTGTGTTCATGGATATCTATGTTGCTTCCACGATTTACCTGCTGTAAAAGTTGCTGCACTAAATAAACATTAATGTGATGTCGAAGGTTCTTTATTATATGTTGATTTGAAATTCTTTGAAAAAGTACTCAGAATCAACTGGTAGTTTGCACAGCTCAGAATTTATCAGTTGTCATTTTTCTGTGTAATGACACTGGTTACTAATGTGGGATGTCCTTCTACATATGTATTGATTTTATTGGTTAATGAATAAAGCTGTTTGGGCAATGGCTTAGCTGAGTAAAGCCAGACAGGCAATTAGAACAGAGATAGAAAGAGAGAGAGAGAGACAGAGAGAGAGAGAGAGAGAGAGAGAGAGAGAGAGAGAGAGAGAGAGAGAGAGAGTAGGGAGAGTCAGGGAGATGACATGGGGCTGATCAAAGAGAAAGATGCTGCCAGATGCTGCCAGAACCTTGCTGGTAAGCTATAGCCTTGTGGCAATAAAGAGATTAATAGAAATAGTTTGATTTAAGATGTAAAAGTTAGCTAATAAGAAGTCTGAGCTAATAGGCTAAAGAGTTTCTGTATGATTATTTGGGCCTGGGTGACTGGAAAGCAAACAAGCAGTCTCCTTTTACATAATGGCACCAATGTGGACCAACTACATCCACGTAAAACCTGAGTGAGCTCAGGAAGGAATTCTAGACACAAAAGAATAGAGTTAAGCACACCTTCTTGGTAACAGCATTTTCTCAGGTGGGCTCTGTTTCCTAGAGGCAAGCAGAGGTGCCATCCCTTTAAGAGAAGGCTTCCTGATGCAGCATTGGCAGTAAAAGCTGCATGACTACCTTAAGAGATGACTTCCTGGTTTGTGCTGGTGGCATAAATAGTTTTGGCTCTTTCAGGAGGACCTGCACTTAAATGTGGTTTCTTTCTTTTTTTTCTGTTTTAATAAGAGAGGGAACACCCATGATAGAAAATATTTCTTTTTTCCCTCATATTCTTTTATTTTTCCATTCAAAAAAAAAGAGTTCCATTTCCTCCCCTTCTCCCAGTTCCCTCCCACTCCACCCCTCCCGCTGCTTCCTTAAAAGAGGGCATGGTGCCCAGCCCTGTGGGAAGTCCAAGGCCCTCCCCCCTCCATCCCATCCTAGGAAGTTGTGCATCCAAATCGACTAGGTTCCCAAAAAGATAATACATGCAGAGGAGATAGGTCTTAGTGTCATTGTTGATGGCTTCTCATTCTGCCCTCATGGGCAGCCACATTTAGAGAGTCCAGCTTGATCACATGCTCATTCAGTCCCGGTCCAGCTGGATTTGGTGAGCTCCCATTAGATCAGGCACACTGTCTCAGTGGG